>AZIM01001345.1:78308-104832 GCA_000516915.1 Ophiophagus hannah | reverse complement strand
CAGGGGGTTGGGCTAGAAGACCCCCAAGGTCCCTTCCAGCTCTGTTATTCTATTCTATTCTATTCTATAAATACATTTGTTCTAATAGAAATATGCTTCCAAAAGAACAAAGTTTTCTGAGCAGTTTTGATGAGCTTTTAAAAAGTTTACTTCTTCTAAACATTTGTAAAAATAATCAAATAGATTTCCTTAAATTTTAATTTACAAGTTCCTCAGCATTACAAGATGATTATTTCTATTGTAAATCTGGTGGTATCCCTTCTGAATTTACCGCAAATGGATTTTCAATCATATTGAATCTTTTCTTCTTCCTTCAAAAGAATCCTTTCACTGAATTCTTCAATTAGCCACCATGTCACCTTACAGGGAGCTGGGTAGCATAAAAATTTATTTATTTAATTTAATTAATTAATTAGAAGACTAACATGCTGTCCATATTTTTTCTTACCTCAGTGAGCTTGCATTAGGAATATGCTGAGCACAAGTAGGAAAGATCATTTTCAAAGGCTCCTTTCAATATCCTTTGAAAAAATACAATCTCTTTTTAAATGCTTTTATTGAATCATACATTTTAAAGATTAATTGATACAGTATTTTCTTTGAAGCTGCAGATTCACATTATTTATATGTTAAGACATCACAAAAGAAGTCATAGTTCCATTCTTCATCTTCGAGGTCTTTGAATTTTCTCATTTCATTTGCCATAAATTTTGTTACTTCGTCTTTTATAGTAATGAAATTCTAAAATATGCATTCTTGACTCAGCCAGCTTATTTCCATGTGAGAAATTAAGCCATTATATTCTGCTTCTTGAAGACATGTTTGAAATGTTTTGTGTTGTAGTCCACTGCTATGGAGATAGTTAACAATGGGGGCGGCCATGGATGTCACATGATCAAATTCTAAAACTTCACTACAGATAGTCCTTTGTTAATGATGGTAATTGACAGTAGAGTTTCCATCGCTAAGCTATGCGGTCATAATAGTGTAATGTGATGTGATCACATTGCTTAGCAACAGCAATCCTGGGTAGGAGTGTGCAGGAGGTTGGTGCGGTATGATATGAATAAGGCAGGTGGGGATGGCTGCTGCTGGGTGTGGGAGACCTTCACTCACTTTTCTTGTGTCTGTGGGATGCTGCAACAATTACATGTGGGAGCGGGTTTCCAAGTGCCTAGATCACATGACTACAAGTGCTGAAATGGCTGGAACTTCCAGAATCAATTGTAAGTACCACTTGTTCAGCACCATCATAACTTCAAACGATTGCTGAATGAGTTGTCATTAACTGAGGATTACCTGTACACAGAATTTGCAGATGAATACTGCAGTGGAGTTTGGTTATTTCTTGTCTGGTGTAGTGCTCAAGAACAGGAATGGCTCCAATGTTTTTGCCATTCATGGCTGGCGTCCTTGTCAGAATGAATTGCTATCACATTCTTCAGACCAAATTTCAACGTTTCTTTAGTACAAATTGTAAACTCTTATAAAATTACTTTTCAGGTTGTGTGGTCAGTCAGGGTCAGTCACATCCTGGCAAATTCCTTAATAATTTCCAAATTTGTACCAATTCCTCTTATAAAAATGGGTAATTGTGTTATGTCTTTTAAACTGGTACTTTCATTAAAAGGTGGTGAATTTAAAAAAGCCTCTTTAGATTTCTCAGCTAACTGATCTGTCAGATTGGAAGAAAAGTATTAAGTATATTTAATATACTGAATTAAATCATTGATCAATTACAAATTTCTTTAACAATACAGATGCTAATATCAAGTTCCATACCATTCAACTGAATACCATTGGATCCAAGGGCTATCTCCAGTTTCATAGATAGTATTATTTTTGTACCATAATTTCTTGTAATGTTAGTGCTTGTGCACTTTTAAAAAAATTTTCTGAGATATCTCTTCCATTCAATATTTCCTAAGAAATTAATAATTTGCTGTTGAGTTACAAATGCCTCAAATTTATATAACTTGGTATAAAAATTGTAACCACATTAAGTAACAGATTTTGTCTGTTACCCAACTGACCATGGTTGTCTACATTTTAGATTTAAAATTTCATTGTTTCTGACATTTCTGTCCCTCAGTCTATAACGTTCCAGCATTTACTCCTTTCCAATGTTTATTGCATTTCAAAGAATATTGAAATTGCTCTGAATATGGTAGCCCCAATTTAACTTTAGCTACTATAAATATTTGATGCGATGCTTCTGTGAGTTTCTAGCAAAAGCAAAAGATACTTTTTCAGTAAGAGTAACAGCAAATCCATTAAAAATGCCTTAAATACATCCCAGAGGACTAACAAATTGGTAGTTCCTTGATTAAGATGTTGTTTTCTGCTTGATCAGTTGCCTAGTATTAATCTCTGTTTATCTGGGTGTTGGTTGCCGAAGAGGATGTTTTGCTCATTTCCTCCTTAGTTTTTTATTATGTCTTTTGAATGGTGTGTAAATTTAACTGTAATTAAAATTCTTTTACAAAGGATTAAAGGAAAGTCACCCACTGTCAGCCTCCCAAGTGGATAAGGCAGGAAGCAACATAAGTTAATTCTACTTTATAAGTCTACATTAACAGAACCTTGTAAGTCTTAAAGTACAGGTCTCCCATTGTCTCTTTTTACCATCTGATAAGTTATAGCAGATCCTTTCTAAATTTCTTTCTTTGCCCATTACTCAGTTGTAGACTCCTCTCCTTTTTGTCTGATTTTTCCTTAGGCAACATCTCTTTCCTCATCATCAATGTCATTCCATTACACCTGGTGCTGTAAAATGTGTTAATCTAAAGGTACCTAATAGCCGTCAACAAGCAAGTTCCAAAAGTGATTAGAAAATGCAAATTCAGGGTCCTTTCAAAGATGCTGACTACAGTTTGGTGGTCATTTTCCAGAGCTGCAGAAGCCCACTGTCTTGTTCTCCTTGTGAGGAGCAGCTGTTTGAAGAACTTGTGGGCAATCTCAAATCCTCTATTTGTCTGCAGAGGAATTATCAGGGATATGGTCTATTCACAGGCTCTTCATTCTGCACATGGAGCTGTCTTCAGTCCACCATTTTTCCCTGGATGTCAGGCAGATAAGATGTTTCACTGTAGACAAGAAATGTATGTAAGAAGATCTGCGTATTGAAGGACACAGACATTAAGTCCTATATACTGGCTACACTGTTTAAACTTTGTGGGGGGGGGGCGGTTTCTCCTGTATTTTTAGTCAACAGAAATTTGGTCCTCTGCATGGCCTTGAACTTAGAAGATATTTGCTCAATATTCACTTATGGTTCTATCTAGTTTGAAAACCATTGGTTCCCACCTCACAAGTTTTGGCTCTTAATCACTGATATTTTTCTGATAAAATGTTTTTTGAAATAATGTCAGGCTCTGTCTCTAATATAAGATCATTTAATTTGCTCCGGTTGAATAAGTTTTCCAAGAACTTCTGTAATAATTTTTCAAATAATTAACATGGGGTGGGACGTGGAGCTACAAAGAGAATTGAAAATGCTGCCTTCTGTTTTCTCTCTCTAAAATTACTCTGTATTTTAAATTGTATCTATATGCATTCAGTTAGCCATATGATATCAGTTTGACAAAACCTGATTGAACACAGTATGGAAGAGGAGAAAACAATATGAGTTTTCATTTACAGTAACATGTCCTGGTTCCCTTTCTCTCTCTTTCCTATATATTTATCAGCCTTGACTTTAAAAAATGGATTAATCTATTCTACAAAGCTTTCTGCCTTCTATGCTTCTTTTCCTTGACATATGCTTCCTCCATCTCCTTTGTTCTGTCAATAAGATTTAGATGGCAAGGCCACTCATAATGTGATGTTTCATTTTTATGATTTGTGCTTATCAACAGCCTAGACTGTATTTAAAAAAAACTAATCATAAAAATCAGTGGTTTTCAGCAAGAATTACTTTAAAGGTCCATTTGAAGAAGAATTTCAAGATTTCCCACCATTGCATCAATCTTTGCCTACATCCCTGCAATATTCAGCGTTCATTTCTGTACTTGTAGTTGTACACAATATGTAAGAGTTGGACTGTATCATTTCACTACAACAGAAACTCATAGATGAGTTTTCTCAAGAGAAATCTTTTTTTAATTTTATTTAACATTTATGCAATTAAAAACAAACGAATAGACATACACACACACAAATATATACATATATACATTTTACAGTTAGCTTTGAGCACTGGTTACACTTGTATTTTCCTATCATTGATGTATTCTACCTTGTTACAATAACTCCCTCATCCTTTTAGTGTCTTTAGTTCTCTATACACTTTGCAATTATTTACATGTTTCCCTTATTTTCATTAACTTGTCTGATTATCAGATGTTACCTTTTCTTCAACCAATCATACCAGATATTCCATATTTTGTAATAGTCACTATCTTGGTTGTTTTTTAATAGTTTGGTTAAACTGTCCATCTCAGCACACTCATGTATTTTTTTTAATTATCATGTCTTCTGAGGGGATGGTGGCCAATTTCCAATTTTGGGCAAAGCTTATTCTGGCTGCAGTTATGATATGCAGAATCAGATATTGATATTTTTTCCCATTTTTGGATCTATCATGCCTAATAGAAAAATTTCAGGTTCAAATTTTAGTTCTTGTTTCATTATATCTAATATCCAAGTTCTAATTTTTTGCCAAAACTTCTGTGCACATGGGCAAGTCCACTGTCAGGGCTCCAACAAATCCCCCTCATTCAAAGCAAAAGTCTCTAGCCACATCTCAGAAAAAGTAAACTGGTTTAATAGAAATTGCCATGTTGGTGCGTGGCTGGGTGCAGCCGGTACTAAATCACATCATACATTTCCCCCTTGACCCTGGTCTTTCCCCCACCCCCTGGAAGTGACTTCTCCATCAGTCTCCAAGAGTCATCCATCAGGCTCTCCAATAACCTTCTTACGCTCCGACAACTTTAGGTTGCTGAGTTGATATCTAGACATTTCAAGAATGCCTTGTTTTCCCACACTCCCTTTTTCTGGCAGCTAAAAAGACCAAAGGAGTATCTTTTTTAGCTGACATCCACCACATGTGGAAATATGTTCCTTGGATATAGTTACACTTCCAGCAGTTCGGTGGCAAATTAGGGAACATTTTAGCTAATCTTGCTAAGAGGAATTTTTTATACTTCATATTATATAAAAAATTAATATACCAAGGGAAAGACTAGATTATTTTTTAACCTCTTATGTTTTATATGTTGGAGTTCTCATGTTTAGTTTTTTTATTAAAAAAAGTACTAAGTCAGGTGAAGTCGTAGCATAGTCTGAAGTGATATGTTCCTAAGTAGACTTACAATCTCCATGGGAAATTAGGGACTAATAAAATTAGGAAATGGCCCAATACTGATGAACTTCCAGACTCTAGAATCACTTTCACCTCCCAAGGACATGCAATCTATCACTAATAAAAAGTTACAATCTCTTCCTATAAGTAGGAAAAAAATCATGCTGCTGAAAAATTGCTTCACAGCATGGAACCTACGGCAATTTCCTTTATATCAAAGGTATCTTAAGATAAAATAGAAAGGCTGAATTAGTTTGGATAGAGTGATTCCATGTGACTCTGATACATAATGTGAATTGGAACATCAGCTTTCCTGCATTGTCAACTCTGTTCTGTTTCAATGTCCCAGCTGAAATTCAAGTGATGTCCCATGTACAACCATGCCCTTGTTAAAGAAGCAGAGTAGATTTTCAGTGCTCCAGTGATACCATTGCTTTGGCTGGTTTATTGTTATTGTTATATTATCAATAAAGAGCAAAATGGGAAGTTGGCACTTAAGTAGCAGGGATGAATGATCGACAGACAAAGGTGGATGAACATATCAAGGTAATGTTTAGAAAAAGACAGACTTTTCTTAAATGGAAGATTAATATTAGCTCACCTGTATTCAATAGGATCCACAGAAGCATTATTTGACAGTCCATGTCCCAGCTACATCTCTGGCATTTTCAGATGAGTCTAAAACCCTAGAGAGTTACTTATGGCTCTTGCTTACTGTACTGCAATAGATGAATCACTCTATGCAACCTAATATAAGAAATCTTCCCATGAAAACAGCATTTCAGTAACTCTTCAAGCAATACTATAATTTTGAAGAATATTATGTCGAGGTGTTGGATATACTTATGTAGGCAGATTTATACCGATCAGACATTTGAAGTCTATGCTAATGATGCCATACCATATTTTTCAATATTGTCTGTTTTCATTATTATGTTCACAGGCACAACTAACCAGAAATTACAACATTTTATTAAAATCCTCTCCTCTTAGCAATGTTAGAAATGTATTTGGTATTGAAAAATTGAAGATATTAGTATGTATTCTGCTTATAAAGTATTTTTCTTTTACCAAGTCAGAGGAGGCCCAAATAGCAAAAACATTTTTTTGATGGAGCAAGGAATTCCCTGCACTTAATTTAAATAATTTGACAAATGAAACAGACACCAGTTTAAAAAATATACTGATAAATTAACCTTTTGCCCAAATTTTTATAACTTGCTCATTTTTTTTCATAGGTTGCACTCTGCAACAGGGAGATATAGTTAAGTTCTTTAGTTTTATTCAGCCATAAGTCTTGCTTAATTGAAGCTCTCAATTTTACAATTTTTTAACACTGTTATTATCAGAAAATATTCCACCAAAGGTATGTGGCATATCTTTTTAATCAAGGAAGCCTTTATTATTCTCTGGATAGAGTTAGGAAATTTTAGGCACAAAGTAAGGATGACTAATACACTGACTTTATGAGAACCCAAGCTGAAGCTGCTAATATGCTATCTGCTAGATATGCCTTTTCCTGCCTCATTTAGAATTTGTAGTACATTCTGGACAAAAGTCCAATAAATGTTGTGTCTATATGTTCTTGGACTACAGAAACTACAGCAGCAGAACAAGTGTTAAATCTTATCTGTCTTCCAACTTGGAAATAATAGGGGTAAGGGAAATGAGGCCAAGTGGAACGCAACCTAAATCAAATAAAATTGTGAAGAAATAACAGACAAGCCTTAAAACATGTTAGAATCCCTCCTGGCAGTGACTTGCCACATGGACATAACTGATAATGTGTAATGGTATGTGTGAATGACCTTGGGAAATAGGAGGGTCTTAGACTAGACAATGTCAGATAAGAGTCAGCTGAACCTGCAGAAAGAATGGGGGTGTGGGAAACATCTCACAAGGGACCCTTCCCAGTTTCTTGGATTATAATGTTGATGCGGGGGAGGGGGGGACTGTACTTCCAGACTTGCAAGATTCTGTTAATGTAACCTTACAATAAAGATAATGCTAGTACTTCTGGATGTGCTTCTTATTTGGACCACCTCACAAGGCTGACATAATGCTACCAAAGAGTCCAATGGCTCACTCCATAGGCAGGTCTGCTGAATCTAATGCTATCCAGGTATGTCAGATTACAACCTCCAGAATGTGCAGCCAGGGTGGAACACTTAGTGGGACTTCCTTGAGTAGTGATCTCAGATATCTGGATGTGCCAGCTAGAGAGAAAGCAGTCATGGGGAAAGGGCTAGAAGAAAAAGGATCTTTATAGTCAAAGCTCAACAAAACAACAACAACCATCCCAAGGGTATATCTGTGATTCTCCTCCTGGCTTGCCATGGCTTCTTTAGTTACTCATGCAAGTTTCAGATTCTGCACAGGGCTTCTGTTGATTTCAGGAAAACGGGAAAATACTTTTGCTACAGTTTCCTTAGCAACAAGCATCTGCTAACTTGTTCTGCTTTTTGTTCATTTGTAACTAACAAAATTTTTGGCACGTGTTTATATTAATCTCTTGACCAAACTCTACTTTTTGGAACATATTATTTTTCATATCTTTAATGTTACCTAACGTCTATATTTTGGGGAAGAAATATTAACTATTAGGTAACATTACTGTCTAAAGTGTTTCTATTCTGCAGTCCCTTACGTTATTTTATAACGTGATCTTCGCTCTTATAACTTCAAACTCTTAAGCAAAGACAGAGAAAAACATGAGCCATGCTTCCTCCATGTAGGAACCATGATTCAAAACCCTGAGCTACTGTAATTCTTGAGTAACAAAAATCATTTTGCTCCCACTGCAAAAATGGGGGAAATTGCTAAGCTCTTTCCTCTATGATTTCAACATGTGCCATGCACATTTTTATCTGTCTTGCCAAACATTTGAGCTTAGTATGAAGAGAAAACTGATAGACAAGATATTATTCTTCCTGCATATCAATTCCCATTGAAGGCTCTGATGATACCATGACACTATAGTTTTACAGAAAAGCAGCTTTCCTAAATGCTGTAACCATGGTTGTGAATTAGAGCCTCTGTATGTATAAAAAAGGCATTCAGTGAGAATGGAGATGAATGGATCAAAAAAGTTAAGACTGTGGCTGTTGTGTTATGCTAGAGTCAGTCAATGTGGGGCAGTTTTGAGTTTCTCATTTGCTGCTGTCTTTCTGTGTTAAGCTGATATTTTTGTAATGGCTGTTGCATACCATCTTTAAGACCATATTCATATCTTTCTATAGTTATCAAACCCCTCATGAAGGAAAAGGAAGAGGATGACTGCAACAGAAAACTCAACCCTCAATTCTTTCATGCACATTTAAGGATCAGAAAAGGGCTCCCAACTTGTGTCTTTAAGCCCTAATATGTACTATACATAAAATCCCACTAAACAAAGCAATTAAGCCATCTTAAACCTCATCAAAGAAGATATTGCTAGGAAGAACCTAAAGGAGGCAAGCCATGCTTTGCTACTGTGACAGATCTCTACTTCATCTTACACATATATAATTATTTTTCAGGCTGGAAAACAAGGGGAGTAACTGCTCTTAATGTATTTCTACAAGATAAGTGGATGTTATTAGGGTGGACTTAACAAAATGAAATTTTGTTTTGGGTGTGATTCAAGGTGGTGGTTATGACATATAAAGCACCACATGTATGGGGCCTGGTTATCTGAAGGATTGCCTATCTCCCTAAGTCTGCTTGGCCAACAGAATGGGCAGACATCAGATCTTCTTGATTAAGCAGTGACATCTTTCCAGATCCAGGAAGTGCAGCTTCTCCGTGGCACCTGCCCTCTGGAATAAGGTCTGTCCCGATTCTCACCTTGATCCTGTTCTGATAGGCCTTCAAGACTAGCTGATCTCCCAGGCCATGGACTGGTGGATGGAACTCCATGTTAGTTTGTGTCTCTCATACATTCACATGATTTGATATTAGTGGTCTAGATTTGCCATTTACTTCCTTTATTGTATTTTTAAACTTACTTTTATTGTATTTGTAGTTGTTTCTTTTTTTAAAAAAATGGTGAGCTGTCCAGAGTTGGTTTGGAGTTGGGCAGCACTGAAGCATAAATAAAGAAATAAATGAATAATGACATCACTACTATTAGTGTAAATTAGATTAGGAGTGGATGGACTTAATGGAATGATGTTATTTCATTAAGTCCTGGCCCAACATTATCCATCTTTATAATTAAAAGTAAATGGAGAATGAGAGCTAAATTTTAGAGCACATCTTAAAGCAAGTGCTGTTGTCTTGGAGAGAAAAAAATAACTTGGACAGGTAATGTAAAGAGAATTACAATCTTTCTGTTACCTCACAATCCTAGATTTCATCATATTATCATTGGAGGGAGGATACTATAAGATGCATATTTAATTTATTTATTTATTTTAGTTTCTGCAACTGTTAAACTTTAAGCAGTTATCTATATACCTGGAAGCATTAGAAATATTAATGAGTATAAAAATGTTTCTTTTTGTATATATAGGCTCACAGCAAAAAAAATCAGGAGGTCAAGACGTCAAATCATTTTGCTGTAAACTATATAATTGAGTCTTCTATAAAGAAATGGATAATTTAGCTTTAGGAACACATTTTCACATTTCATGGAAATTGTTTAGCAGAAAACATAACAATGCAAAATAGTAGCTAAGTACCCTGTTAACCTTAACTAACAAGCACAATAACTTCTGAGCTAAAGAATCACTTCAGACTATTGGTTTTGCTTGACAACTGCATATATCAAAGGTCCCACCTCTCACTGATACTTATGGATATCTTCATAGCATATATGTGATACTGTAGTGGTAGAGGTTGAAGATACAGTATAGGCAGATCCGGAAACCTCTGGAGAATTTGCATTTGAAAGAGTTATGATTTTCCAGCATTGGTACTTATTCCCTTTTTTAAAATCAGAAAATGTCATAATATGGGTAGTCAAATTTAAAGGTTATTATCCTTTTTATTTTGTATATTTTGTCAATCAACTTACGGACATGCTGTAAAGCAGAGTCCCTGCTTTCACTCTGTTTAGTATCAGATGAGTGGAAGAAGAAACTCAAACAGGCTTTTAAGTTTCTGCTAATATACCCTACAATGATAAAGTAGCATTCCAGGAATCCCTGTAGAGTTCTTTCTTGACCTGGCCTTCCTCAAAAATATACATGCACATGCATGTGCACACACTCACACACTTTTATAATTTGGGGGGGGGGGATTGTTGAGTTTATATATTTTCAGAGATGAAAATTGTTCATTAACTTTCAATTTCTTGATGAAGTTCCAGTTTGAGGAGCATCTGCAGGTGATTGCAAAAAAATTCAAGATGGTAACTGTAACCATATGAAAAAAGCTTGGCTCTTCTATTACATGTGTTATAACACATATACAAAGAGTTTGAGCTTTATACACCAACCATCATCTTTATTTTCTTTCTACATCCCATGAAAACCTCTGCCCAACAGGGTGTACAAAGTATAAATAGTGTTTTTGTGTATGTATTCTTAGAACTGCAGCCTCTAGCTACTCTCATCAATCTTACAGAATGAGTATATCTCAGTTATATTACCAACATCAGATACTTCATACAAACATTTTCTCAACATGACTATAATTTTATGCTTGGTGACTTAAATATAGAATATTCCAAATCTAGAAAGGAATTTAGATATTCCTTTTAAGATAAATTGAAATCAGCAGTGGTAGCACTTTGTTTGCAGGCAGCAAAATTGCATACAAATCCACTCTCATTACCCCAATCAGAGAGATAGAAAAACTGCAGCAGGATGCAAAAGGTTGTGCTTCATTGCTTTCTGGCTAAGGGGAAACTGCATTTACTCAAATTTGTTGGAATGCACTAAATTTCTATAATGTCATTCTTCTTATAAAAATAGTTTAATTAATTAAATGGACATTAATTAATTATACTACAGATAAAGTGCCTATAAACACCATGGTAAGAATGTGCAAACATGCTTTAAAGCATCTCCTTAAGTTATCACCCAACTGTAATTTTTAATGTGACAGAAGGGAAAAAATAAAAGTTGCACACAGAAACTTCACCCAAACTTATTTAATCACAACTACTGTTTAATTTTCCTGGCCTTGCCTATGTTTAGAGGTTCAGCCTGCAACATACAGCTTAACAGATGGTCTCCACCTACAAAAAGGTATACAACCTTGTGTATCAAGTACCCTTGCTTACACCTCTCATTGTGAGGTGTGTGTGTGCATAGATGTAGATTTAAGACAACCTGCAAATTTTGGTTGCCATTCCCTTTCTTAGAGCTGGGTGTTCTTTTTTGTTCTTTCCAACCCAACCAAATGTTAGAAATAAATTACTTAAAAGGGGTTCAAACTCTTTGTCTCTCAGCATTTTCAGTAATGAAAGTCTCTATAAATTAAGCCTTTCTATATGATACACATTGGCTCTTATTAATATACTGTTTCTGCATGCATTCACACACTTGATTCAAAGATGAGTCTTCTCCACCACATTACAAGCTTGTTGTGCATCTTGGTGGCATTTTTGCCAAATTCAGTGATTACACAGAATAGAACCTTATTCAGAGAACCTTATTCTCTGTTCTCTGGTCCCATGAGTCAGGTACAGTAGGACAGATTAACTTTCTTTCTGCAAAAAAAAAAACCTACAGATTAAAGCCTATTTCTCAAACAGAAATAGAGTGAATTAATTAGCAGCTTCTATTCTGTTGGAGAGAAATACAATAAATACCTTGTGTTTAATTGCCCCCTACTGGTGATAAAATGAAAATGTATGCTAATATCAAATTAAAGCCACACCGATACTAAACCTCTATTATGTGATAAAATACTCCAATTCTAAACATGCTCATTTGGACAAATTCCATTCATTATTGTATGATTTTCAGTGACCATTGACAGCAGTTTCTAAGATATATTAATATCACTTTTAAACAGTTCTTCCAGACGTTAAACTAAATGATCAAAATGTTTTAAAGAGCAAAATTATGTGAATTCTGTGAATGAAAATTTGTAATCAGATTCTTATGCTGAATTATGTCAGCTTATGCTGTACTAGAGCTTTCCTGATCCCCCCCCCAGTTGTTGTTCCACTAAAATTTCCAGAATTCTCAGCCATTCAGCATGTAACACAGAACCAGAGAAACTGTAATACACATACCTGTATCTAGAGTATAATCAATTGTGGAAAGCTACATTAGGCTTGCTACTGGGAGGGAGAAGAGTTAATTAACCTCAGAGGTAAGCCAAATGCAGATCATAAGATAGAAGGTAACTTTATGAGTAGCACTTGAAATACTTTGCACCATTTTGGGATTGATTCGGACTTGGAATTACTTTCTTTTTGGCTCTCCTCTAGTTTATTTGAAACCACAGTAAAGCTGAAGTTTTCCTTTGAATTGCTGTTCTGCAGATTTTGTGGATGATTAATTTTCTGATTGGGGGAATACTCAGTTTGAGCTTTCAAGTTCAGGACGGCTATTATTCTCTCAACCCAACTTGAGGTTTAGCAGCTGGTTCATATGTGGGGTTTAGAACTTATCTATCCCACTGCAGGTATGTGTGACAGAACACAATGATAGGTACAGGACAGGTGAATGATTCCAATATGTTAAAAGCTGGAAGGATGCCAACATAATGTCATTTTACCTTTGTATCTCACAGGGGCTTCTCACATGCAAAGAGAATGGAGAGTGGGGTGTGTGAACCCTACTGTAAACTGCACATGTGAGGGATCTAGGTTGCGCACTCCTCCCCCTCCCCCCAGTCCATGGGAAATTTGTCTTCCATGAAACCAGTCCCTAATGCCAAAAAAGGCTGGGGACCACTGGTCCCGATAATCAACTCTTTATTCTGAATTGTCTTAGACTTTTAGATACAACTTGACCGTAGATACTTATAGACAAGAATCTAATATTGCAGTTTAGCAATAGAAGATCTGACAATTGTCACTTTATGTTCCAAAATGACAATTGTCACTTTATGTTCCAAAATAAATTCGAGGCTTTCTCTTCATGCCTGAGTCAAGCAATATTTAGCCATTCTCCTTCAGGCCAGACAACATATCTGGGCTGTGCTGATTTCATGGTGCTCTCAAGCCTGACCACTGAGCTTCCAGTCTCATGACATAGTTATTTAATCACTAAAATAAGATAAGAGTCAGGGGGCAGGCAGTCATGTGTACATCTGAACCAATCCTCATTGTCCCACTTAAGTTATTGCCAAAAGTATAAGGGACATGAAAAGAACCTGACAGGACTCAGCGTACTCTACTGGAAAAAGCAGGATAGTTTTGAGGCAGAGCAGCACTTTTTCTTACTTCCAGGAAAGTAGTCCTATTAGCATTTGTCCTTGAAACGGGCACTAAAATTGCTATTGCTAAATTTCAATAAATCAATGTCCTTTTGCTCAAAAGAAAATCTCAATGTTCAGTTCTATCTGCTTGGTCTCATAAAATAGAAGTGTTAAGTAGATTAAGGAATAATTTGTGGTTACTTGGATTTAAATGTTTAAAGTACCATCCAAAAACATAAATTATCCATTTTATCTTTCATTATATACTATTTCAGAGTTGCACTTATGTTGAAATATTAAGAAATTTGATAGCCGCCCCTGTCTCTGAGGCTTTTCTGCACTAACTGATTTCAAATTATCTTTGATTGCTTTGCACATTCAGAATTTCTCCTCAGGCAAGAAGTTCCAAAACCTCCCAATGCATAATTTTCCAGTTAATGGAATTGGCAGTAAAAGTGCTGAAATTATGGTTTCAATTCACTATATAATAACTACTGCTTTATCACGTTGGCCCTTGACAATATAGAATTGAGCCCAGCTGTCTCAAGTTTGTTTACACAAAACACTTTGGACAAAGAGGCTTTGACAAGACCCAGCTACTATATCATTCCTTTTTACAGCTGGAGCATTTAAGAACAGTCAAGGCCTTTAGAGTTTGGTTTATCTGTCCAGTGTGTGAAGGAACAAGTAGAGATAAATATTATATCTCACTTGATATTATAAGCACATCTGAGCTTATTTTCCTAACAACCTGAACCTAAACATGGTGTGTGGATATACTGTAACTAACAATGCAGAGAAGACATCTGGGTAATATGGCAAGGCAAATCAGCTTAAAATTACATATGTGTGTTTTCTAAAATGCTTTAAATATTAACCTAGTTTAAAATCTGTGACATTTGGGGCAATTTGTGCATTTTTAATGACTAGACCTATTTTAAAGGTTACAGGTTGGCTCAAAATTATGCTTAAATCATGTCTCCACTTGCATTTAACCGTGGCATTCTTGACCACAACCATTTCTTTCCCTCACTTCATGATGTTGCTCTCATTTCAATTCTAGCCCATTTACACTGGTACCTCAGCACTTGTTAATTGGTTCCAGGAGGCACGTGTACTAAAAACAGTGCGTGCCAAACAAACCATATGACTTACCAGGTGACCCTTTGTTTCAGCCAGGAAGGACTGCCTGTCCCTTTTTCCTATGTCAGCGACCTTCCCAGCATGGCTGACTTCCTGTCTGCCCTCTGTGACCATTCCTCTCTTTCTTTTGCAGTGACTTTCCTGGCATGGCCGACTTCCTGTCCGTTCTCCATGGCAGTACTTTTTCCTATCACATGTTGAGTACCAAACAAACGAGTACTGGCACATTTTCATGTCAAAATACATTGAGTACAAAATTTGACAAATTTTGAACCAGTTGAGTACTGAGATACCACAGTATTCCAACTTCATCCCAAAACAGATTATGGGAATGCAAATCATAAATGGCTGCCCCAAAGGTGTTTTTTCAAGAGGTGACTGGACTTTGGTTTTTTTCCACCGTTGTACAGACCTGCACGTGTCTCACTGCATTGTATTGCGTATACCACATCAGTTTCTGTCTGGGTTTTTTATCCTTGGGGTGGACAAGTTAGTGTATAAAGTGTGCACATATGTTGTGTGGGCTGAAAATCCTCCTGAGCTTTTTAGATATACAGTACAATGCAGTGAGGATTGCGGATCTGTACTTTGGCAAAACAAAACAACCACTTCATAAAGACATGGCACAACGTAGGAGAACAAACCCCTCAGGACTAGATTCAGCAGTCCATCTGCATTTAAAAGACAAGGTCCACTCTTTTGAAGACAGCAAAGTCCGCATTTTGGACAGAGAGGATCACTGGTTTGAAAGAGGGGTCAAAGAGGCCATTTATGTCAAAATTGAACAGCCCTCNNNCAACAGAGGGGGAGGGATACAACATCATCTATCTCCAATATTGCCCCACAGTTGCCAGACCTATTCCTATCTCCTTCTCTATGTCCCTCAGAATTGCCCCACAGAAGCCCCACATATCCTTATCTCCTTCTCTCTCTCTAGCTCCCTCAAGCTTGCCAAAAAGAAGCCTCACTTATCCCTATCACCTTCTCCATCCCTCACTCCCCTCCCTTCCCGCCAAAACCACCTCCTCCTCCCCCCGCCCCCGTCGCCTCCTCTTCTCTACCGGGGGCGCCGCCCTCTCGGGCCCCGGCAGAGCTCCGGCTTCGGTCACTACCCGTCTCACTCTCCGCCCTGCAGCCACCCGCTGCCCAGCCAGCTGGTCCTTAGCAAGCAGCGCAGATAATCTGGAGCGGCGATTCAGGGGCCTCTGCTGAGTCCCGGCACCGCCGTAGCTCCAGCTGACTCCCTCCCTAAAAGCCTGTGCGCCGCTGCTTCTGCTCACCTCCAGCTACATTTGCAGGATGCTACGAACAAAATGCATGCAAAATACAAAAACTGTAGTTTGATATTTACTGTATTAATAATTAAAAATGACACAATTGGGGCTTCTCAGGTTTTACGGAATATTAATATTGCATTATGTTCAACATGGCAAATGGTTTGGATTTCACTTTTAAGGGACGCCGCTTTGCCACTTAATCCCTTCTAAAAGCAATTCCGTGCAGCCGAGCTCGCTTTTCGTAACGGCGGCAATGGGAAAAATCTCCCCCCACCCCCGTTCTTTTCCAGATCTCTCATTTAGTGGATGTGGAGAAACAATGGAAGGAAGTCCCCCACAAAGAGAATAATAAAAGACAAAAAGGCCGTCGAGGTAAAAGAAAGAAAGAAAAAAAAAATCACGAGGGATTTGATTTTGCACTCGTAGCGCTTACGTTTCGTGGGAGGGGGAGATTAACCCTTAGAGAACAACCTCCCCCTCTCCGCGCCTGTATCCAATGAGAACGGAGGGGCGTGACCAGCCCCGCTTTCGTGCCCCCCCACCCGAGACTTATATAAAGCCTTGAGAAGGCTCGCGCGTCCTTTCGTTTGTACGTTCGGAGCGTGGTAAGTTTGCAGCGGGTGGGAGGAAGGAGAGAAATGGGCGCCGCCATTTTGTGCGTGGCTCGCCCTCCCTTTTTTCTTTTTCCTCCTCTCCTGTCACCCCACCCCCCCCACCCTCTAGGGGTGATTTGTTTGCGACACCTATAAAAAGAAGGCAACTTGCACGAGGTAGGCACTCTTTTTAGGGACCGCTCTTGTGGGCAGTCCCTGGTCGGGTGCATTCTGCCTCCGTTTATGAGCGGTGCTGAGACAGAGAATCAAACCTCGAGTAACGTGCAACGGGGCTAACTTACAAAACAAAGGATTAGAGAAAAGGGGAGGCTTCCCTTTCAAGTATAACCTCTTAAGTGAAAAGAGCCACCACTCGAGGCTTTTCCCCTTCGCCGCCAAAAGCCCGCAGTGCTGGACGGGAGCGCGATTATTGGCGGGAAAAGGAGAGAGCAGCCCAGTCCCTCGCGGNAAAGGAGAGAGCAGCCCAGTCCCTCGCGGTTCAGCGCTTCTTGCGGCTTGAAGAATATTATTACCTTTATTGTCAGAATACAACATGTGTACAATGAGATTGGCTTGAGTTGTTTAAAAGATTAAACTCGCTACTCGAAGCTGTGCGGCTCTTGGAAAATGCAAATTGTGAAGATAAGACGTTTTGCAAGAGTTGCTTCGGGAGAGAGATGCTTCGAAATTGCAGTATTGATCTTGATGGGAGCGTGGCATATCGCTGATTAACGGCCGTGATTTAATGATAAAAGTACACGATTTAAACTAGATGGGCTTGCTTTCAATACTCGACTGCAACTCAAATTAGCGGCTGGAGAGAGGGAAAAAAATCGTGTGTGTGTGTGTGTGTGTAGTTAATAGTTCAGTTCATACTACTATAAAAATGACTGCCCTGCACATTTTTGCTGGTGGACCAGGGTTGGAGGGAAGGTCTGGAAACATGGCTTACTTGAGGCCACGTGGCGAATTTGAATTGGTGATTTCGTGCTGCATAGTTCAGAATGCTTTAATAGATGCAGGGACATGCAGGGGAATAACATGAAAAGAAAGCCACTACTGTTCTCCAGACATTAGGAGTAACTTAACAAAGCTTGGTTACTGTACATGGATATTTGTCATTTGATTTTAAAAGCCATCTATTTTTTTATGTTCCAGGAAATATGAGCCTAAAACCTGTGATGGTGTTGCTGTTAGACACAATGAACTCCGTGGTACGTTTCACAATTGAATTTATTTTTAAGTATTGCACTATATTTGTTTGAAGAGGCTGTTTTGTGAATGAGTAAGATTTGGTGTAGTACATTTTAAAATTTTACCAGTACATTAAACTGTCAGGACTATCCTTACTTGGGTACTTTTGTGAGAAATCTAATTTAAATCTTCACAGAATTAAGTTGCTTTTTTTCTGGTTCTCTTCTGACTATTTCTAAAGATTATTTAGTTGCCTGTATATAATGCTGAAACAAATGTTAACAGAGATAATAGCTGTGTAGGTTAAAATAAAGTGAATTTAAAAGGGGTTTGTGTCATAGAAAATGCTGGCAATATGTGAAGGAGGGGCATAATGCTCCATAATTGGCTAGCTCCATTTCAGCATGTAGATTGGGTAAGATTAAGGCATTCAAAAATTAGCTTGAAGGTATTTGGAAAGAGTTGTCTCCTGTGGTAGTGTTCCCAAGCCATTAAGAGCTTAAATATTCATTGTCAAATGTATAACTAGTTTGAATTTATGTTGGAGATGTGAACGAGAAGGGTCATTTTATCATGTTAGTGGATGTGAAAAATTAAAATATTTTGGATTCAAATACACAACTGATTTGGAGAATTGTAAAGATTAATGTACAAATTTTGTATTTTTGTTATCTTTTCCTATTTAATTTCTTGTAGTTTTAACTTTCTCTTAAATTATTTTTATATGAGTTTGCATTTATCTTTTAAAAATATTTTAATATGAAATATTTGCTGGATAAGAATATCCTTATGAATGATTTTGATAAGAGTTTTTACTGGGCAACAAATCCTATAGTTAGTGTAAATTCTCAATTTGAAATCACTGTTGAAAATAAATCCTTGACCAAATACTATATAATAATAGAGATAATTCCAACAAATATTTTTGTCAGTTCATTTAGTGACGGTTGAAGTTACAATGTCACTGAAAAAGTGACACACGACTTTTTTCACACAACTGTTGCAGCATCCCCATGATCACTTGATCAAAATTTGGATGTTCTGCAACTGGTTAATTATGAGGGTTGCAGTGTCCTGGAGTCATGTAATTCCCTTTTGCAACCTTCTAACAAAGTCAATGAGGAAGCCATATTACTAAACTGCAGTGGATTCACTTAACTGCTGCAAGAAACTTAAGGTCATAAAATAGGGCAAAACTAACTTAACAAATATTTTACTTAACAACCTAAATTTGGGGGTCAATTATGGTTGCATGTGACTGCGAAATTCGGCAAATCCATTGTACAGAAATTTTTGTCCCACTTTTTAAAAATTAGCTCAACTCAGTGCCAAATATATTTAATACTCCTGCTACTATTGTCCACAACACCACTATGAGATGTGTTGGGCTTATACATGTATAATGCCTCCTTTTCATTTGTAACATTTGCTGTTGGAGAAACTAGTGATAGAAATGATTCAAATCTTCACTTTGTAAGAAGAAAAACCCCATTCTTGTTGATGAAATAATATTCTTGTTGGAATCATTTAGGCCTACATTGATAATTAACATTTCTCTTATGGAATGGAATTTTTCCTTCTTGGCATAGTGCTGCATTTGTACTAAAATTCCATATAATAACTAAACCAATGCTTGTTTGAATGCTTTTTTACAACTTGCCCTTTACTAGAAATACAAAGTATGGAATAACTTATGTTTGCTTTTTCTCTTTTCAGACCTGATAACACTACTATTAAGATGAAGGTAGGTGTGAACTGTTTTTACTGAAATAAATGGTATAGAATGGCCCAACCAGTGATGAGCCTATCCCGAACCTGACTTCTTGATGAAAAAATGCCAATTTGGATCCGGCTTCTGAGGTTATGCTGCCATTAATACAACTGGAATTTGTTATGCAGAAACATTGCTGCTAGAATATTCTCTTACACAGATGCTATTTTGACTTCTAGATGAAATCCAGAGAGCAGCTGGGACGCATTGACATTGGGTCTTCAGTTTCTGATTCCTAACATGCATCAAGTGAGTAGAATATTTTGGATTACTCTGTTCTGATTTACTACTAGGCTTAATTTAGGTGAAAGTGAAATAAATCTTTGCAAGCCCCTGCAAATTTAAGATTCAATTTTAAAAACTCACTTCTCATTGGAGCTGCACTTTATCATATAGGCATTTTTTGTTGGGCAATCCTGTCCTATTGACCCCAGTTGTGAACTAAAAGAATGAGATGTGGAGGGAAAAAACCCAAGATTTTTTTTTTACATTGCCTTGCTCAATATAATAAACATTCCATCATTGCTTTTCAACAGTGATATGGGAACAATCTTAAACTAAAGACAGCCATTATGTCTGCTGAAAAAAAAAAGGTAAGTTGATGTACAACACAGATTATTAGCTGGATTCAGGACTGATGATAGGACTCCAATGAATAAACACTAAAATATCCGGACTATTAAGCAGAAACATTGCTTGAAAACAGTATTACAAGCAATTGCTTGTAAGTCAATTGAATAACTACTGTACTTGTGTTAACTTTTGTTGAGAATGTACAGTTCTGCAAATGTTATATTGTTAATTAAATGCCCATATATGCAAATGACCAACAGCAGACCAGAGGATGTAGGCATTTTTGTGGATGTGTTTTTGTTCTTAAATGAATGTTTTAACCAAAACACAGTAGTGAGATAATTCTGAATAGTGCAATTTGAGTTTACTCAAATGACCCTCATTAGGATTTTTGAGCAGGGCATATGTGGCAAGATGTAAATTAGTATGCTCTGTCTCCTGTATTTGTGCATTTTTTATCAACAGTGTTGAAGTCGAAGGGGAATCTGAAGTTGACTTGGCCGGAGTTGCATCATGCATGAGCTCTAATGATCTTCGAAGATTTGAAGAAAACCGGTGCATTAAAAATGTAAAACTATTGCCTTAAGCCCCCTTCATGGGTTACTGCTTGTCATGGTGAAGGGGCTTGCGTAGCTCAATGAAGTTATGAGCTATGTCACGCAGGGCCACCCAAGACGTATAGGTCATAGCAGAGAGTTCTGACAAAAATGTGATACACTGGAGAAGGAAATGGCAACTCACTCCAGTATCTTTGTCATGAAACCCCCATGGTCAGTACCAAAAGGCAAAAAGATAGGATGCTGGAAGATGAGCCCCTCAGGTCGGAAGGTGTCCAATATGCTACTGGGGAAGAGCAGAGGGCTAGTACTAGTAGCACCAGAAAAAATGAAGCAACTGGGCCAAAGCTGAAAGGAGGCTCAGCTGTGGATGCATCTGGTGGTACAAGGAAAGTCCGATGATGTAAAGATCTACTCTCCATAGGAATCTAGAATGTAAGATCCATGAATCAAGCCAAGCTAGACATGGTCAAACAAGATGACAAGATTGAACATCGACATCTTGGGAATCAGTGAACTAAAATGTACAGGAAAGGGTGAATTTAATCCATCAGGTATACTACTGCGGGCAAGAATCCCTCAAAAAATGGAGTAGCCTTCATAGTCAATAAAAGAGTAGGAAAAGCAATACTGGGACACAATTCCCAAAATGACAGAATGATCTCAGTTTGAATCCAAGGCAAACCATTCAATATCTCAGTAATCACTGGTGCTAAAGAGGATGAAATTGACCGGTTCTATGAAGACTTACAGCACCATACAGAATTAACACCAAAAATGATGTCCTTATCATCATGGGGGATTGAAATGCTAAAATAGGAAGCCAAAAGATAACCGGAATAACTGGCAATTTTGGCCTTGGAGTACAAAATGAAGCAGGGCACAGTCTGATAGAATTTTGTCAAGAGAATACTTGATGGTCATAACAAACACTCTTTTCCAACAATCCAAGAGACATCTACACATGGACATCACCAGATGGTCAACACAAATCAGATTGATTATGTGCTTTGCAGCCAAAGAGTAAAAACAAGACCAGGAGCTGATTGGCTCAGATCATGAGCTTCTTGTTGCAAAATGTAGGCTTAAATTGAAGAAAGTAGGAAAAAGCACTAGGTCACTGGTATGAACTAAATCACATCCCTGATGAATATACAGTAGAAGTGGCAAGTTTAAGGAATTGGATCCGATAGAGTGCCTTAAGCATTAAATGTAGCACCAGAATGTGAATGTGTGTGTGTTTTTTAAAGAAAATGTAACTGTGGTCCTATGCAATAAGTTATAAAAATAAAAATCAAATGTACCAGATTGGATTTTTATTGATGAAACTTCTTTGGTAGGATGGATAAATGGAAATATTTTAAAGACAGAATAATTACTTTCAGTAATATTTTGAGGCCAAAGAGTAGGAGTATTACTGTAATGCTCGTGTATAAAATTGTCTTAACAGAATGACTTATGGAAGGAATTTTAAATGTTTCAAGCATTCTCTTTGCTAGGACTTGTTTATGCCTTTAAATGAGTTTTGTGTATTTAAATATAAAGAACTGCAGCATTCGAAAGTCCTGCAGAAATCTGAGAGAATTCTTGGGGGATAAGACTTAAAAGCCATCAAAAAGGTTTCACGCTCCAGTCAGTAATCTGCAGTTTAACTACACTTGTCCAAACAATGAAAAATGCAATTGACAGCCATTTTATAAATAAATGTAGCTGGAAAGTTTTCAGTCACATAACATGCAGTTATATTGAATATAACTTCTGTGTGACATAGTGAGTCTAGGCTAATGTGTTAAATGAAACCTGTCTTGGGCAGCAAGTTTATATGAGGTTCTAAATATAAATGGTAACAGTTTAAAATTTTGTTCCAAAATAAACCATATTTCCCGTCTAAAAGCAATACAAACATTGCAACTAAAAGAGAACAGCCTCTGAGCAAGTTTGGTTGTGCATTGTCTCTTACTGGATACAGCAAGTGCCTCTGGAATTGGTAATCTGATCCATAAAGCTTTATTGAATTAGCTTTGTTAAATGAACAGCAAGATAGAATACTGTATCTACAAAGACTGAATCATGAATAGCAGTACTTTTAGATTCTGCAGATGACTCTCCTGTAAAGAGTGACTGTTGCATTTAAAAGTGGAGGCAGGCAATTTGACCCCATGAAATACTTCATAGGTGTCATAATTTCCTGTAAGGGAAAGTGTCAGGGCAGCACTGGCATGTCACATCTCCAGTTCACTCCAGTGCAGAAAGTACTATGAAAGCTTTTAGAGTTGCCCACAACTGCCCATAGTCCTTGACACATACCTATGCTACAAAGGGCTTTGTGGGTAAGCAGAGGCTGCAGAAGGTTTCAGACTGTCCAAAGTAAACACCTGAATCCCATCTGGTGGAGATATGTGTTGGTTGATCAGACTTAGGTGCTTTGCTGTTTTGAGGATTGCCTAGCCAGCATATTACAATTCTCTGATGTATAACAGTAATGACTGCAGCTGTCCCTGAATGACATGCATACGCTCCCTCACCTTCAGTGCTGAAGTTGCTCCAGACATTTTACTGGTTTGCTGGTTCAGTTGTGGGTAACATTGAAAAATACAATCAGGGCTTTTTCAGTTCCAGAAACACTTGAACATAATTTGCAACTTTCCATAACTTTTGTAATTTTCACAAATCTGGTAAAACCATTGCAGAAGTGGTATCAATTAAAATGTCTACTTGACCCTCACATGAACACCCACTTCAGCTTTGTAATATTGGGGGTAATTGCTGGAAGACTGGAACAAAACACCAGCAATTTTAAAGCATGATTATAGTAATTCTATTTAAGATTGTATGTTTCCAGCTAATGGGAGCAGAAAGCCAGCAATTTTCAGCAGGATTGCAAGGAGAAAGGAAGAATAAATATTTCTCTAGTAGTTACTTTGTTTGTTCTCCATTACCAAAACTCCACAATCTTGCCTGGAAAGGCCAAACTAACATTTATTTTGATCAACTGGCCAGAAGATTAAGCATCCTGAAGAAGTCTGCAGCTTTGTACCTAAAAGTTAACCTTTCTGTATTTAAAATCTATGGCAGATTTTAGAATGAAATCCAGTTGGTATTACTGTTATTAGCACCTGTTTAAATGATGGATAGCTATGTACTGTTGGAATCCTTAAACAAAATCTTTGCCTCAATATGCACAAACTTTTCCCCAATTAATGCTTTCCTAATTTTTCCTAATATTTGGCCTCTCTTTAAACTATAAATTTTAAGTATCTTAATTGTATTGGACCTATAGGTTTAGATAACAAACCCATGACCTGTTGGGCCAACCTTTAAGACAAAGTTGGTGCCAGAATGAACATTAAATTCCCCCAAACTATTGCTATTGGTTTGGTTTTAACAACCTTGTTTCAAAAATTGTGTATTGTTTTCTCACGGTCTATTCTTTCTGGAAAAAAAAGTCAATTTAGTCTTAAATGGAGAAAGCACTCTCAATACTGGCTATATCACTCAGAATACCTGGGCATTTTTCCATGGCAAATGACTAACTGCCTTACCAAATGACTGACATCCGCTTCTTTTGGAATATCTACAATTTCTGTGTCCTCACCTAATTCTTCTGCTTTATCAGTTGCTTCCAGCACTTTTTCGCTGGGTTGTATCTCAGTCCATACTGATTGGAAAATTGCTTCTAGGTCAGGTTCATTGCAAATTGTCACGTCATGCATTGCAAGAAAATCTTCAAAATCTACTCCGAATTTCTCCATGGGAGGTGAGCTGCCTTGCAGAGCTGCAACATCTTGCTCTTGACTTGTAAAAAATCCACCTTTCCTGAGGGGCTTCTGTATTGTTTCAGGCTGAGCTTTATTTATTTATTCATTGATGATTGCCACAAGCTGAAATGTAAAACGTTTTAAAAGTAAAACGGCTCGCATATGTCTGTGTTGTGTATGTATTTGCTTCATTTTACCGTTGGCTATTTTTTTTATCCTGAAAACGGGCAGGGAAAAAACAAATCTTTTTTGCAATTTGTATTATGAAACGAATCCATAATTATCATTGTTAAACTGCCGAATCAAAGTCAAAGATATTGTATTCTTTGATATCCTTCTAGAAACAAAGAATGTCATTGGTACCAATTCTGCATTTCATTTTTCTTGCCCTTGGTGCAGACTGGACTCAACTGGTCAAGTTATAGAGAGTAAATTAATACCATGTGTCAAGGTCCAGGTGGTCAAGATACAACTTAGAAGACGTCAATATAGAGAGGTTGGCTTTTTATTGTGTGTACCTATAGTGCAGTGGTGGCTAACCTTTTTTGTCTCCCGTGTCGAAAATTGCGCACTCATGTGCCAGCACCCAGAAGGCAATGCGTGCAGGCCCCCCCATGCCCCCTGCGCATGCGTGCGTGATCCCCCTGTGCTCCATGCATCTGCATTGTTCTGATACAATTACCCTTCAGAGAGTACAAAGAGGAGAGATAGATTATATATTATGCTGTAATGTTGAATTTAGCTGCCTTGCATTTATTTTCACTAAAAAATCAGAATGAAAGTTACAAAGAAGAGGAAGCAGTTGCAGTTACCTTCATAACTGCACCTGGTTTAAAGAGGTACAGAAGACCAGCAAGCAAGGTGCATGGACTCAGTTACAAGTGGTGATGAGAGCATCTTTGGAAGACCTGAAAGACCAGAGTAAGGACACTCTATATGGAGAAAACTATATGGTTACTAGAAGTGGAAAACAACTTGAGGGTACATAATCAAATGTTCACAAGCAGCTGCCCTTTTTAACAGTAATTTGCAGAAGTTTGTGTTCACATTGTGCTTCATTACTGCTGTGTTGAAATGCTTAACTGATTCACAATAATGTGAATCACAGGTAGTCCTCAATTCATTTAGTGACTGTTCAAAGTTACAACAGCACAGAAAAAGTGACCTACGACCGCTTTTCACATTTATGACGGTTGCAGTGTCCCGAGGTCATGTGATCAACTTTTGCAACCTGACAAGCAGTCAGTGGGGAATCCAGATTCCTTTAACAACCAAGTTACTAACTTAAATGTAATGATTCACTTAATAACTAGCAAAAAAGTCAAACTAGGGCAAACTCATTTAAGCAATCCCAAAGGTGCTTTTTCAACAGGCAACTGGACTTTTTGGGTTTTATTTGAAGACATTCATTTCTCATCCAAGAAGCTTCATGAGCTCATTTAACCAATGTTTCACTTAGCAACAAATTTTGGGCTCAATTGTGGTTGTAAATTGAGGACTACCTGTACTTGAATTGGGATTATAACCTGGTGCCACGGAGGCAGCTATAATGATCTGAATGCATTCTAAATGATGTGATGTTTCCTTAACTGGAGTGTTGAATTTTTGCAATATTTATAGGCCACCTATTGTGATTAGTATTTTTATTCACGACCTCAGCAATACAACAAAGCCATTCAGAAATTCATCACCCCTTCCACACCCCCACCCCGGCAAATGAGCCTGTCACAGAAGCAGCTTCAGAATACAATTACCATTCATTCGCACCACGGAGTGCTCAGGATCTCGGTGGGGGGGGGTGTGGGGGGGAAATGCCGTAACGCTCCCAAACCCTCCAAGCCTCCACCGGGCGCCTGTCAAAAAAAAAAAAAAAAAAAGGACGAACTTCCTACGCAACGTGCTACGCGAGGAATGTATCTAACCGCGCGCATGCGCTATCTGGTTGGTCGCCGCCTGCTTCCGAGCTCAGCTCCCCAGCAGCAGGCGGGGCGATCACCCTTGTGGAGCGGCTCGGGAGACCCCGGCGTTGGGGCTGCGCCAGCGCGCCCGCGC
>AZIM01001345.1:63380-77208 GCA_000516915.1 Ophiophagus hannah | reverse complement strand
GCGCCAGCCACTGCCGCCACCTCGATTGGGCGCGGATTAAGAGAGCGCTTTGTTCCTTTTGGCCTGACGGCTTGGGCCCTGTCAGAGAGGCGGGAAGGCGACACACTTTGAATGTAGCCGAGGAACGGGCCTCGTGGAGAGGTTAAGTACACAGGGCGGCTAAGGTGAAAGGAGCTAGTGGATGGCTATATAGCGGTGGTGTCTGCCCGTTTCTTCCCCACCTCCGTTTGCTGCTTGTTACTAGTTAGAAAAGCTTCGTCTGAGCTTTCTAGGGCGTGCTTCAGCGAGATGTGAGTCAGAGAGTTTGGCAGTGGTTTCAGGATATTGCTTTGCGCTATTAGTTCTTTTCATTTGGAAATTTTTTTTAAAAAAAAGATAGTTAAGCTTTCTGATTTCGAAAAGCGGTAGGGAAAACGGGTTAAAACTCTGCAAGCATCTTGGAGGCAGCTGCATATATTGACACCCGAATTGTTTGGCTTGTAAGGTCTCTAGCTTAATTATGCTTATTGCGTTTGAACAGATATCTGGAAACATGGCTTCTGAACATGTTAATGGGAATGGTACTGAAGAGCCCATGGATACTTCTGCTGCAGTTGCCCATTCTGAGCATTTCCAGACATTGCTTGATGCTGGTTTACCACAGAAAGTTGCTGGAAAACTAGATGAAATTTACATTGCAGGTAAGATGTAAAACTTGCAAATTCACTATTTTCTATTGGACTTTCCTTGCTTTGGGCTAAAATAGCAACTTTTTGTGGTTTCCAAACAAAAAAGTATGGGGACTGCAGTTTTCTTAATGTTTTGGGTGATCAATATTAATATGCAATGTTTCTATTAGTTTAGAGTAGCTTTTGACATTGAGTGAAGGGGTGGTGGTGAGGGCAAGCAGTTGGAATGTAAATCTTTAGGAATAGTTCATACTGGATTATGGTTGCGTGTTTTTGGAGGACTGTAGTGAAGTAGTAATTGCATATGTCTCTTTTTTCTGATTCACTGCTTGGATTCCTGGGTGTAGTGGCTACAGTGTTTTCAGTTATGTCCTGAAGCATAGTTTTGAGGTGCAGTAGAATGGCTGAGAGTTTTCATCAGTTACTTTTAGAAACAAAAAGTATTGTCTAATTACTCAGATGCAATAAGTTTTTCCAGAATTTCTTAGTGTTCCAAGTTCCAGTAGGAGTAAAATAGAAATTAATGTTTTTGGCATTTTAGTATGTGAAAAATTCCTAACATCACAATTAATAACAAATAGTAATTAATTTGAGAAGATGAATTTCTGAATATCATAATAGTTAAGTGAGACATCCTAGAATAAAATATTTCTTTTTCTAGGACTAGGTGCTCACAGTGATTTAGATGAAAGAGCTATTGAAGCTTTAAAGGAATTTAATGAAGAAGGTGCACTGGCAGTGCTTCAACAATTTAAAGACAGTGATCTCTCTCATGTTCAGGTAATGTACCAAGGAAGTATTTCTGTTTAATTTATTTCAGCATATATACAGAAACTGCTTGATCTTTGACAGATCCATTATGAAATTTAATTCTCATTCTTTTTCAATCCATCCATATCATTTATTTTTAGAACAAAAGTGCCTTTTTATGTGGCGTCATGAAAACATATAGACAACGAGAAAAACAAGGGACCAAAGTGGCAGATATCACCAAAGGACCAGATGAGGCAAAAATCAAGGTATGTTTGTAAGAAACTTTTTCTTAAACCCGTGGTGCTTTAATAATATGAATACAGCTACAGAGTGTTTTTTTCCCTGAAGATTGATGTCATTCAAAATTAATACTTCCTGCAGTGCTGATTATCAGCTCAGTTTTTATACTTGGGATACATTTTAGTAGCTGTCTCTTGTGCATATCACCACTTAATCTTTCATATAAATCCAGTTTCATACCTGTTAATGGAGGTGCCATTGATAATGTATTTCAGGAACCTAAAATAAGTTAATCAACACTAGGACAAGTATAATCGGCATTTTATACTGATGTTTTTACACTTTACGATGGCGCTATAATTTGAAGGATTGATTTATATCTTGCTTTTGGAGGATATATGTGAATAATTGATATAAAGGACTTCATGAAGTTTTACACTGCCACTTCAATAGTGTAACCTGAGGTTTGATGTATAAACAAGCAGTTGTAACTACTTTAACATAACCTAATAGTACAAGTAGTTCAGTACTAAGTTTTCAGTGTTTAATAAACAGGATGTGCCTCACTGATCTTGAATCTCTCTAATATATCTCAAATATTTCAGCTGGTTCTAACAGGAAAAATTACAAAAAATATTGTTATTGTCATGAATAAATCCAGAGTAATATGATAAATGAAATGATAAAATAATTCAAACATAACATTTAAACATAATAGGGATCCATTCCTTCGACATTTTAATTTTTGTTTTACTAAGTTATTATACTGTTGAGTGAAATTGAAATATATGTCCTTGCGGGGATGAAGTCTTTAATAGTGTCTAAGGGATGCATGCATCTGTCTATCATCTATCTTATCTATCTATCCCTTTGAGGGAAAATGAAAATGGTGTTTCATAACAAGTTGCAGCAACTTCTCTTGCACTACTTATTGCTTCAGTTGTGCCAGAAATCCATGTTGTCTTAACCTCATTTCTCTGAAAGGAGGATTCTGCATCCTTCATCTTTTGATCCGTAAATTAAATGTCCCAGAATCTAAAGACACAGATTTTTCTAATTGAACAAGCATTTGAAATGTAACAGGCAATTGAAGGGTACTGTAAGATGATGCATATGGATGTAGTTCTGCAGAAAATGACATCTGCAAGAATTATTTCTTTAGATGTTATTACTGCTTCACAATCCAAGTTCTTCTCAGATGCTTTATAAGCAATTGGGGAACTTCATGTAACAGATTTGACATTAGAAAGATTATAGTTTTTTTCCTTTGGCATTACATTGGTTCTTATCCAAGTGGTTTATGTTCTGATATTAGATTTGCTAGATTGACTCACTTGACATATCAGTTGCATGACCCAATAGGAAAATTGTTTTTAAGGCAGACTTTTAACATAGGTTGGAGAATCTATAGAATAAATAACTATATTGATGGAATATTTTATTAGTATTCATTAATAGATTGTACTTGGTTTATAACTCTCTTTGAAGGCTCTTTTGGAGAGAACGGGTTATACACTTGATGTGACAACTGGACAGAGGAAGTATGGTGGTCCTCCACCAGAGTGTGTCTATTCAGGACAACAACCTTCTGTTGGCACTGAGGTAAGAGATGCAACATATTGGAAGAACATAATATGTTTCTTTGTTTAAATCTCAACTGTTGAAAAAAATGTGTTTGATTTGTTGTTACAGATATTTGTGGGTAAAATTCCAAGGGACTTATTTGAGGATGAACTTGTTCCATTATTTGAAAAAGCTGGACCTATTTGGGATCTCCGCTTAATGATGGATCCCCTGACAGGTCTAAACAGGGGATATGCTTTTGTCACTTTTTGTAACAAAGAGGCAGCTCAGGAAGCTGTTAAATTGGTAAGTTTTTCATATTTTCTGTGGTAATTTAAAATCAACTATTATGATTCCTAATTGTGTAAAATGTCTTAATCTTCTGCTTATGTTGTAATGTATAGAATGGGATAAACCTAGTGGCTTTCAGAAATCTGTGTATTGTTACTGAACATATTAAAACTTAAGACTTTTATCATTTCTATTTGTAATACTCCGCATATGGTATTTTTAACATACAGCTAATTAAAGGCCAGGAATGACAGTTTATTTTTAAAGAGAGCAATATTTATCCCACTCTAGTTTTCAATAATGTATGCATCTCACTACCTGTTAGTCCTGAGAAGTAGCTTTCTCAGAAACAAATTTAGTTGGGCTTATTTTAAGTGTTTCTATATAACTGGTATGGAAACTATGGGAATATGTTTAAATTGTTTGTGTATTAGGTAAAACAGACTGGTATTTTTCTCTAGTGCCGTGACTGATCATTAGTAAATTTAAGCACAGCCCCAATTTTCTAACAGAATATAGAAAATATTGGTAAACTTGTTACAGGTCCTACTAAGTGTAACCATTTCTTCTTGCATAACTTTAAATAGTGCTGCTGTTTTCTGTTCTTTATGCAAAGTTTCCTAACAATCCTATTAGTGTTTGACTATGGTTAGGTGTGAAATAAGATTTATCCTCTATGGTAAAAAAAACATTGACTTTAGTGTTGCCATGAAATTTTCTGGGAAGTGATAGAATTCTATAGAAGCTTGGGTGCTACAGATTTGAATGGTTGTTGCCACATTATTTGGTGTTATATTGGAAACATGGAATTTGAGTATGGGAAAAAGATACTTCTGCTTTATTCAGGGGATTTGTTAGTTCCAACAGAAAAAAGTACTTTGATTAGAGAAAAATCAACAATTACATTTATTGGAAACCCTTTATAAATGATGAGATTGTGATTAGAAAAGGTAACTTATGAAAAGAAGGAAATTGCGATGTAACTTTGAAGAAAAGAGGCAAATTATAAATGTATCTAAATTACTGTCAGGAAAATTGGGGGCCATATTTTCTATTTGTCCTCTATTTACTGCTTTTTATTTTTAGTTTTTTATATTTACTTTTGTTAAAAACATTCAATAATAATCATATTAAAAAACAACAAAGTAGTAAAACTTATTAGAGTGCAGTGGTTCACGTGGTTAGGAACTGGGTTGGAGGTTAGCAAGTCCACATTTTAGACCCTAATGCTACTGTGTGGCGGGGTGAGCTCCAGGCATTTGCTCTACCTCCTTCCTTCACAGGGACATGAAAGGAGCCCCATGGGCATTCCCCCAGGCAATGGTGATGTCACTGATTAATCAACCCGGAAGCGCCTTAAACAATGCCTCCAACACTCCCCAGTTGAGGACTACTTGTATATTGTTCCTGGTGAATTATGTCCTCATTAAAGAGTCAGAAAGTAATATGGCAGTGACAACGAAAAGGAATAGTTTGGGCCTAGGCTTAGTCATGCCACTGAATCTCTGGATTTTACATTGAAAAGTAAAAACGTTGAGCTTTCTGGTGAAAACAACCTTGCAGTTTTCTTGACATCAGTATGGAAGTGACTTGTTACTGTTGTCTCTTGGGATTTTTTCCTATAATGTGGGATTTTTCTAGTTTTTTTCCATCTAAACCTTGCCTTGCTTTATTTAAAAACTAGTAAGACAATTCTACCTGAACTAAGCAAGAATTAATATTAATCACAATCATGGTATGTGTCATTGGTTCAAGTGAGTTTATGAAGTCTGGCTCTAATCTTAGATTAATCCTCTTCTATTGACAGTAGAAATGAATTGTTTAGTTACTAAAGCTTAAAAAATATTCAGTATCCATCCATCCAAAGCAGAGAACATACCTAATAGTTCTACCTCTTATTTTTCTTCACAACAGGAGCCTTGTCATGTAGGTTGGCTGAGAGAGATTGGCCCAAAGTTATTCATCTGGCTTTCATGGCTAAGTGAGGCCTAAAAATCAGTTTTTGGTTTCTAGGCAAGAACTTAACTATACCAAATTGGCTCTTTTTCATTCATTCTTGTTAATTCACACTCAGAAGAATGCCTCTGTTTTAATTTAGGTGAAATGTAGCTTAAATAGGTTGGAACCCTGCTGCAACATAAGCTAATGTTTGGTCTGTTATTGCTAAGTGTCATATTTATTGGAAGTCAGGGACAGATTAACTGTTCAGATCCCACTTGTTCCAGCAGATGTTTGGCTGCTATTAGATTGTATCAGATTTTCCATGTTCTGAGGTCAAGTTTGCCCTACATTTTTTCCATGTATCTGCTTGTTAGAAATGAATTTTGGAAATTTTTTGTTTGACCTGTATTAATAATAGATTGCACATATAGTTTGTAGCCTGGAGTTTATTCTGTGCTAGAGTTATTAGTCTTTACAGTTCCTTACAATTCTTTGTTGTTAGTGTTCTTAGTATCTTCATTCTTAAATATAGCAAAGGGTCCTCTGATGGCCTTTACAATTGAGAACAAATTTTCATGTAAGAAAAAGAGTTGGACAACATTCTAGACACTTAAGCATATGAGCCAAACTCATCAACTATAATTGGGTGAAAGAATAATCCTGTAAGTGTAATTTATTATATAACTTACTTTCTTTTAGTATAACAATCATGAAATTCGTTCTGGGAAACACATTGGAGTATGTATCTCTGTGGCCAATAATAGGCTCTTTGTTGGCTCTATCCCTAAGAGTAAAACTAAGGAGCAAATTGTAGAAGAATTTAGCAAAGTAACAGGTAAGTTGCTAATTGCTAATAATGTAATTGTTATTAATGTGATCTGTGATGAACTTTATCACCATCTTTCGGCTGATGTTGGATGATGATGACTTTTGTAAACTGAGATCATAAGGGATAAAATTGAAAGAAAGATATGGGAACTGTTTAAGAAGCTGAAGTTTGAGAGACCATTCCAGATTTATTTCAGCATTTGCATTGCATGCTCTGGCAATGGAGTTGGTTGGCTATTGGAACAGCCACCATTTTAGAGGGGACATTTTGTTCTTGTCATATAAGCTGTAAAGCATTTAGAACACGGGTGTCTAACCTTTTGGCTTGCCTGGGCTGCATTGAGTAAAGAGGAAATTTCTTGAACCGCATATAAAACATGTAAGATAGTTAATGTGTATAAATCAGATATGTTAAAGATCTTATGGAACTGCATGTAGCCTATGGGCTGTGGTTTGGACATACTTGATATAGAAAATGAAAATTTCATGACATCACAGTAACTTGTTTTCAGTGGTCTTGTATACCAGCTTGGCATAGTGTGACAAATATTTATTGAACTGTTTTACTGGGCTCCATGTCCAAAACCCATGTAAGTGCTTTGTGCATCTTTTGTCCTTTGAAATAGGAGCTGATTCTCTTTGTTAAACAATAGTTTAGGTGGGAAATTCAGTTTCTTATAGTTTTGCATGTATTTTTTTGCAGAGGGGAGCTTAATTATATGTATAAAAGATAAATATAGGTGCCAATACTGTGAACCACAACTGGGCACATTACAAAACAAAAACATTTTAAAAGGCACAAGCACAAAAAACTCCTGTTATCTTGGAGCAATATTTTCTTACATATCTTCATATGGCAGCAAATATATGGGACAAATATAAAAGGGAAATGGTTAAAACTAATTTTTTTTTAATTTTTAATAAATGATATACTCTACTTATAACTAATGGTTCCGTTAAATGTATATAACTGGCTTCAATTTCAGAGGGTCTCACAGATGTAATATTGTATCACCAACCTGATGACAAAAAAAAGAACAGAGGCTTTTGTTTCCTTGAATATGAAGATCACAAAACAGCAGCTCAAGCCAGGCGTAGGTTAATGAGTGGAAAAGTGAAAGTTTGGGGTAATGTTGTTACAGTTGAATGGGCTGACCCCATAGAAGATCCAGATCCTGAAGTGATGGCAAAGGTAAACATTTACGGGGGCAGTGAAAATAGCATGCATCTGTTTCTGCTCTTTTGTGAACATTGTGACTGTTGATGTACATCATAAGGACATAGATTCTGTTCTGTAAAATAGCGTGTTTAACATTTACTGCCCCTGCTATGAATGGGATGTTTTACACAAAAATAATTCATACACATTATATAATCTGTTTTCATAGAAGTTTCCAGTAGCTATTGGTTACTACTGTGACGCTGTTTCATATTTTTTGATATTTAACAAGTCAAAAACATTTTCAACCTTGGAATATGAAATATTTCCCAAGCCCTTCTCTTATTCAGTCTCATAGTACTCATAGTACCTTGATTCATTGATAAAACAGTGTTCACTAGATTTCTTTATTTCTCCTACAGGGGTTAAAGTGTGACCCTGCCAAAAGGTGTGAGTGCATTTTTTAATATGGGGGATCCCTTGTCAACCTTCCACCATTCCCGTTTTTGCTATGGCAGTGAAGTCTGTTATAGCATAGTATTCAGTATTGTCACTTTATACATCACACATCACACACATTTTCTTAAATTTCTGGTTTTTTGTTATATTCCCAATGTGATCTGTTCTTTTAATTGCCTCCCTTGATTTTTCTGAGCAAAGGTTACAGCAAGCTTTTCAGTGAACCAAAACTACAGGGATTCCTCACAGGCTCAAACTCAACATTAGCAATGATGAGTTTTTCAGGAAACCTATTTAATTTGCATGAAAATGTTATAGTTGAATCCTGGGCTCACCTTTTATTTGTAGAAAGGCTCCTCTTCATTAATAGTGTTTGACTCAGTGGAAAGAATTGTTATCCTCCTGAATGTGTTATTTCCTTCTAAAACTTTGTACCACCTCCAGTATTTTCTTCAAAAGTCCTTTGACTCTGTGGGATGACTTTTAGAAGGAGCAAATACTCCTTGCTCCTTGTAGAGTCATGTTTACATCCAAATTGTTGAGACTAACAGTGTTGATAGATTTGGGATACAAAAAGAAATTTTGTATTTTAAGAGTTCGTTATTTAGACATTATACCTTGAAATTTACTTCAATCCTGAGTGGAGATTAATTAATTATTAGTGAACAAATGTTTTTTTGCTTGGGGATGCATCAAACTAGACTGGTGAGCTGAATAGTCATAACTGGCACAGATTCAGAGAGTGACTTAAAACTTCTGTATGGTCTCAGTGAGAAACTACTATTTTGTTTAGCCTTAATATCCTCATTTATCTAAATGATGTTGCACTAAATTCTACATCTATGGCTGGTGGGGCTTTTGTTAATTACTGATGTTAAGTTCCACTTTTATTTCAGGAACAAATACCTGATCAGTTTGGGACTTTCTGCTAAAGCGAATAATATATTCACATCTCTGTTGTAGCAGTTAAACCTTAGCTCCATAAATAAATTGATAATATAAAAATTTATTAAATATGTATGCTGCCCAGCTCCTTTCTCTGGGTAGATCGTAACAAACTGGACAGAGAAAGTACAATAAACCAAGGGAAAAAGTTAAAGAAATCCTTGCGGATTTTACCCCGCTAGTCATTGCTGACTATAGCAATAGGGGGCAGTGTTCATCTCCGTTTCAAGGCTGTTGAGTCTGAAGACATTTCCATATCAAGACGCCAGCATGACATCACGGAGCACTGTTACCTTTCCAGCATAGTAATGCCTATTTATTTGCATGGTTTCAAACTGCTAGGTAGGCAGGAGTTGGAGCAAAGTTAGGCACTCACCCTGTTGTGTGGCGCCTGGGTCTCAAACCTGGGCTGCTGGCTTTCTAGCTAACAAGCCCAATGTCTTAACTGCTGAGCCACCATACCCCTCCTCCCCCCAAAAAAAACAAGAGAAGGAGGAAAAATGTTTCTCTTGTCAAAGGTCTAGGCAAAAAAAACATTACTGAAAACTAATGTGACTTGGGGGAGAGGTGCTGCTACAGAGGGCCAGGTATGAGTACCATTTGTTCAGCATTAACATAACTTTCTATGTGTACTGTAAACCATCAGAGACCATCAGAAATCCTGCAAGTAATTTGATCCATGCCATGTGGGGCTTTAAAGGTTGCTTGAATTGAATGCACTGAAGCCAATATAGCTCACACAGCAATGGTGTTACATAGGAATATTGCAGTGTGCCCAAAACTACATAAATTGCCACATTCTGGCCAGTTGAAGCTTCTGAATGCTCTTCAAGAATAGCCCTCAGTGCATTGCCATAGTCCAGCTAAGAAAATTATTTGTAAATTAAGACACTTTTGGTTTGTGTCCAGTTATGACTTACCCAAATCACAATTACTTTTTGAAAAAAAAACTAAAGTAGATCTATTGCATATGCTTGTTTTATTGTTTGCAGTAATATATTGGTCACACTAAGCTAACACAATGCTTTGTTTTAGGTAAAAGTGTTATTTGTACGGAATCTTGCAAATTCAGTCACAGAAGAAATACTAGAAAAGGCTTTTAGTCAATTTGGAAAACTGGAGAGGGTGAAAAAGCTAAAAGATTATGCTTTTATTCATTTTGATGAGCGTGATGGTGCTGTAAAGGTATGTTTTTATTTCCAGTTTCATTTATTTAGTAGATTTACATTTAGTGAATTCAAAGTGGTATACATTTCCTGATTTTCCCACTGTAACTATGTAAATGGGTTTGGCCTGAGAGGGCGCGACTAGTCCATAGTTCCCCACCTACCTTTCATGTGTAAGGCAGAACTAGCATTTGTGGTCTCCTGATATCTAAGTCTTAACATCTTAACTACTACATGAAATTAGCTCTCAGGTATTTATCACATTGCTACTCTGCTGCATTCATGAATAGACTTTTAGTGGCAATTTCTTCAGAAATCTGTCATAAACTTTAAAATTTATGCTACAATTTTATGTTGTCGGGTTTGGGGTTCTGTTTATTATTAAGAAATAAGGGAAGGTTTAATTACCCTCTCAATAGTGTGCCAGTTTACAGCCATTAGTTCTCATTGTCATGAATAATCTGAAGAATTGTTGAGAATGAGCTAACAAGACCAACTGTTGCCAGGACAGTGAATAAGTAAACTCAAGTAAATTATACTAAGTAAATCAGTTTGCTTCAGATTTTATGCTAATGTCAAATTCTATAAAAATATGAATTAAAGTATGAAGAGGGTACTATGACTTTTGTTAGTACTCATTCCAAAATATACTGAAATTCTGCTCTTAATCTTCATTCTTGGTTTTCATGGTTGCAGAGAATATTTCTAAATCTTACACATTGAAAAATTAAGAAATAGACTGATGTGGCCTTTAGTGAGAGAGGCAATGATCTTGTGTATTCTACATAGTACCATTGGTATTTTTCCTACTGTACTTACAGTTGGCATGCTGTATTTGTAAGATTACTTTGGTAAGAATGATTACAAATTATATTCTTCATAGGCTATGGAAGGAATGAATGGCAAAGATTTAGAAGGAGAAAATATAGAAATTGTGTTTGCAAAGCCACCAGATCAGAAAAGGAAAGAACGGAAAGCACAGAGACAAGCTGCCAAAAATCAAATGTAAGGAATGAAAAGCATGGTTTTAATGCATTTAACACTCCTTATATGTTGAATTCTTGTGTTAAAGCATAATGTACCTGTTAATGGTTATATTGTGACAGAGAAAACATATGTATACTTGAATTCTGTTATAGTTATCAGTATATCACCTTTTTAATCCATGCTTTTCCTATGATATAAGTGCCGGTCTTTTGATCTATTGATGGTAGAGAGAGAATAACTATGTTAACAGATTAATACCTATTGATAAACTAGAATCCCATTCTGTACGAGGATTATCTTAGTTAGATGTGATCAAGTGAAAATCCTTTTCTCCTCCCCAAAAGAAATAATATAGGAATGGATAAGCAGTAATTGACATATTGGTCATGAGAAAAACTTTCTAAATCATAGAAAGTAATATTCCTCTTGAGTCAAACTTACACAAAATATTAAAGAACATTTCTCTTAGCTAGTTGAATAAAACCAAAAGAGTAGAGGAATGTTTATTCTGATCAATGCATTTCTGGTTAGAAAGATCAGCTTTAGCGATGTGAAACTATTTGTGAGCAGCTTGTATTTTTTAAAATGTAGGCTGCCATACTTATATATATATATTTGTGATAGCCTAAGCTGCAACTCTATCAATGGATGTGGTTATTAGTCTTTCAGAGACAGTAGTAGATTGATATTTATTTATTTGCCACACATCTCATAGCAAACGCCTCTGGGCAGTTTCCATTATTAAAACCACAGTTAGTATACTGCAAATATACAAGTAATCCTCGTTTACTGAATGTCTAGTTAAGTGACTGTTCAAAGTTATACCAGCACTGAAAAAGTAAGTTTATGACTGGTACTCAAACTTGCAGCCAATGCAGTTATCATGTGATTGGGATTGGGATACTTTGCAGCCAGTATGCATTTATGAAGGTTACCGCATCCCACATAATCATAATTTGTGACCAGGTTGTCAGTGGGTGAACCAGATTTGGTTAACTACTGTGTGATTTGGCCAATTTATGACAAAAGTCAATGGGGAAGCAGGCAGCAAGTCACAAGTCAAGGTCATGTGATGTCAAGCTTAATAACCTGCAGTGATTTGCTTAATGACTGCAGCAGAAGTGACATATATAATTGAAAAAATTGGGGAGGAGAGAATGCAAATTAGTTGTAACTTGTAGATATGTTAGAACCATAAGGATAATAGTAAGCCAAAATTTATATAGGGCTTGTAAAATGGAAACTGTTATGACTTTCATGGGTTATATCCCACGTAACTCAGTTTTGGAAGTGTTCAAATAATCTTAACATGAACATGTGTATGAATCGGATTTGTATTTTTAATAATTAAAAAACACACTTGGCCTGCCTTTTTCATCAGATCTTCCCAGACTGCTTCCTACAAGCAAAATCAGTGGGGAAGCCAGATAGTCATGCAGTTAACAGTAAAGCCAAGCTTTACATTCAGTGCCTCAGGTTTGGGAACACAATTAAGTTTTGAACATTTATGAAAGCCCAACAGGGTTAGGGCCATTGTAATCTCTGAGGGAAGGATATTCCAACCACAGACTAGGGGCAATTGTGGAAAAGCCTTGTCTTCTAGTCTCTGCCAGCTTGACACTCTTTGTGGCTGATGAGATCTGCAGCATGTCCAACCTGTTAGATTGAATTGGACGGGAAGAAACTCTTGGAAAAAGATTATTGTAAGTTAAGGACTACCTGCATTTTAGCTTTTCTGACAGTCTATTTTGACAACCTGGCCCGGTGCTAGGAAGGGATATATGGGTGGCAGGTGTACCTGTGCGCAGGTCCATTGGTGCAAGCAGTGGGCACTTGGCTTGCGTGCCCCATTCCTTTGAGCGGAGGGTCCTTCTTATGCTCATGTGTGAAACTCCATTTGCGCAAAGGGCACACCACTCATGCAAATGGAGTTTTGTGTGCACGCACTTGCCCACCGCTCACACAAGTGGAGTTTCACTTGCATATTTGCACATCAGTCACACGGCAGGGTTTCAAACAGGCAGTGGGCTACGGCCCGGGGGTTGGGGACTCCCTCTTCTAATGCTTGGCAGTCCTGGAGTATTTATTAACAAAGATTAGGAAAGTGCCTATTCTTGACATTCGTATTAGTAAAAAATGGTATATGATTTTGTTAATATTAATCTGCATTTTTTAAAATGGGAAAATAGTTGAGTTAGTAAAATTTATAAAAATAATTGCTTGGCATTAACAGCCTTTTGAATCAATCAATGTTGTAATAAATATTTTGGAATATAATAGTATAGCCAATTTTGCTCCAGATAGACCTCGTTTAGTGACCACAATTGGAATCTGAAACTTGGTCGTTAATCAAAACAATCACCAAATGAAACTAACTGCTTCTGAACTTTGAATTTATGACCTGTGAGGGCTGTATATGGAAGGATTGGTAATAAAGCTACATTTTCCTCACTGTCACAACTGCAAATGATCACTACAAATGAAACAAGACAGTCACTAAATGAAGATTACCAGTTTGAATAAAGTTTTTTTTTAAGTATAAAACAATGTGGATGACATAATGTGTTATTTTAAGTGCATGGGGTGACATTAAAATTTTGCATTTTTAAAAATATTTGTTACCAGGTATGATGATTATTACTACTATGGCCCTCCTCATATGCCCCCACCAACAAGAGGTAGAGGTCGAGGAGGAAGAGGTGGCTATGGATATCCTCCTGACTACTACGGATATGAAGATTATTATGATTATTATGGCTATGACTACCATAACTATCGTGGTGGATATGAAGATCCTTACTATGGTTATGAAGATTTTCAAGTTGGAG
>AZIM01001345.1:50880-60880 GCA_000516915.1 Ophiophagus hannah | reverse complement strand
GTAATCACTTTGAAATGTATTCAGATAACAGCGGTTTCAGGTGTAATCATCAAAGCTGGTTGGTCAGGCATTCCAGATAGTGGTTCTTTTCAGAACCTTTTTTTAAAGGGTTGGTTAACTACCTCAGTAGCAGAGGATTGAACTATACCCTATCTGTACTGTACATAGAAAATCTTTGTAGATAAAATCAAGGCTTGTTTAATTTTGACAAGAGGGTAAATATATATACCAAATGTAACATTCTAAGTTGCCTTTAATTTCAGAGGCTTTGTAAAAGATTCCCTCCTGTCCATCATAACAGGCCTTGTTTTTGTCGTATTTTGTGGCTGAAAAAGCAGCCTTGCTTCTTCAGATATTGTAGTTATTTGGATGTATAATAGTTTAGCAAGATGTTACTTTTTGTAAAACATCAAATGTTAAAAAAAAGTGCATCAGCAACTTGTACTAAATACTGCAGTGTCCCTTTATAAAAGGTCAGACTAAAACTGACAGCTGTACAGTGAAGCCTGACATTTGGATATTTTGAAGTTTTTCATAAATCATAGAAAATAGTATATGGCTGTAGTTTAGCTTTTTAGGTAAAGGTATGTTTTCTCATTAGTGCATTTCTTACTGCTGATTGCTGTAAAAACAAGCAGATCAGCTTTCCATTTTCTCTTTATGCAGATCATGATAATCTGTAGAGTAGAATACAATCATTTGTGCTATGTTTTAATTTTCTAAAGCACCTTGATGACAGTGAGTGTTAAGTGGTGAAGCATCCTCTATTGAATCACTCTTCCAAAAAGTTCTATCAAGTCCAACTATGCATAGGTAAGATACACTATGATCTAATACGGACTTCACAGAAAGAGCTTTTGTTATACCTTCCCCAAAGGGATACTGCAGTTGTTACTTACCTGTAGGCACCACAATAAGATCTGAGACACCGAATTAAGGTTTTATACACACCAGTTCCCCAGTAAATGAAAAAATTAAAAAAAAATAGATGTCATATGTTAAATTGCTCATTGCAAACAATCATTTTGCATTCCTGCAAATAAAATTGTTTTATACTGTAAGCTGGAGGCAAGTGTAACTTATTTTTGTAATAAAGTTTTTATTTTTTTTATGTGTCATTAATATAAATGTGTGTTAGTGCAGAAATCTTCTGGTTTAAAAACTCGTGCGCACACATTTCAGTATGTTTACTTGTATTTACATTTTTTAGAATAGTCATTTCCAGTAGTCTGTCTCTCACATTAATTGAATTTTTGTTATATTAATAAACCATTTTAGTATATTGTATGTCAATTACTGGGATAGCTGGGACATAAAGTGTAATTTAAAATTTGTCAAGTATTCATGGGAATATGTAAATGTGCCTTGCTAGTTAAGAGAAAAGCTAAGTGGCTGATGGTAAAAAGTCATTGCTTAATGAAACACCTATTGCCACAGTTTCATATGCTGCCCATGGTAAAGTTCTACTTTCCATAATTGAATAAGAAATATGAGTGTTGCATCAGCTTCTAAAATCTTAAACTTGATAGGATGAGGTTTATGGAATTTAGGTTTGCTAAATATAGCCTTAAATTTTGATTTCATTGTAATCCTTGGTATTGGCAATCCTAGTGCCAAGGAGGTTGAAATGCTCCCTTCAATGAGGTTGTAGTGCCAACTGGCATCTTTACTGTCATGGTTCAATGAAGAGCACTGTCAAGGTGTTCATGCCAAATCTGACCTGATTCTTTATAGGAATTTTAGAAAAATGGAAAACAATCCTAACTTGGATCTTCCAAATCCCTCCCATTGCTCAAAAACAAACTTCTTAAAAGTTTTCAAGCATGACTGATTTTGACGGGGGGAGTAAATGGATTATTCATTCAGAACAAATATTGATGCTGATGAAAAATGAAAATTTACAATAATATGGAAGCTGAAATTGTAATCACATGTCCGTAAGAGAAGGTGGGCTATAGGATATATGTCAAAATGGACTGGAATTGACTTATCTGTAGAGTTTGTAAGCAATGGTGAGTAATAAGTAACAGAATCTTGACAGTGTTCTCGAATAATTATGAATTCAAGCCATTCTGACTTTTACAATTAAACATTATTTGCACTGTTCTGACATTGGTGCAGTTTTTTTAACAATATAATGATAAAGCTACAGTAAAATGCATGTGGAAACTTGTATTGTGGAAAAATTTATCTTTTAAGAGAAAATGTTAATTTTGAAAATTTTAAAGTTGAATATGTAAAGGAAATGAGATTTCAATAATGGATATATATGATTTTAGATAACACTGAATTGATCATGATGGATGTCAATGTTGTAGATCACATCAACATTTATTGGAGTTATCAGGATATGATGCTTACGAAATATCACACATCCTGTTGTCGTATCAAGACAGGGGTTTACTATTGTATTACAGCAGGAATGTTGGAGGTATATAATTTGTGTTAGCTTATATATTAATGAAGGCATTTGTGTTCCAGAAGTGAGTAGCTTATGCAAGTTACTGTTGCAGCTTATAGAAGACTAAGGATTGGAATTAGTCTATTTTAATGAAAAATAGTATTTCTTGGAACCATGTTTAAAGCAATTATTCTAGACTTTACAGTCTGTATTACATAGTGTATACTGAACTAAAGTGAACTTGATAAGCAGCAATATTTGCAAACAGTGAATATAAGAAGTGGTGAGTAAACTAAATGTGATTGTTTATACTCTAAGAAGTGCTATATCACAGGTAGTATATAACTTGAGCTGGGCTGAAATGGAAAAAAATCTGGAAATCGCAGGATTTATAAACTAGATGGGGGAGCTTTAAAAAAATCCTGAAAGAAGGCTGCTATGTATTGACATGGTCATCAAAAATTAAACACAATTTAAGACAGTCTCTATAGAATATTCTGACAAATCATTAACTGAGAAGTGTCAGCTACATAAAGGTATCCTGAAATTCTCTTTGCCCTGAAATTCTTTTTGGTATACAAGATGGTTTTTAAAGCAAACTGTAAAAAAGTATGCATATATTTTTGATAGTCCTTGGTAAACAATTGCATTCTATGAAGGAAATAGGAGGAGGATTTTAAGCATACTTTATTACAGTAAAAGGTGAAAAAAAATCACACATTGGAAATTAAACTCAAATGATGATTCAAAAAATGGACATTTCTTAAAAATGAAATAGTTGTAAATTGCTTAAGATTGTACAGTTTACTTTTGAGATTAGAATCAGTATTTACTTATAAGTTAAATCTGAATGACTAATTGGCTGCTACATTTAATCAAGCAATGAGTTTTGTTGGCTTTAATTGCTACAAAAGAAACCTGTGACATTGTATATACGATGGTTGTGTTATGCCACAGTATTCCAGTGAAAAAATTACATGTTAATACTTTTTAGAACAAAACTTCAAGATGTTGTATGAAGTGTATACTGCTTTCCCCCTAAAAAAAGACTTGGAATTCTAGGAATAGTACATGTGTTGAAACACTTAGAAACATAAAGTTAATATTAAATGATTAATGTCATACACATTTAATCCTAATTACTCACATACCCTTCTAGAATAGGGATATGTTAGTATGATTGTCTGCTATTCTGAAGAAGTGCACAAAAAATGCAGGTAAGTAGGTAATAACATTTTGGCATGTGTGAGTTAAAACAGATGAGATAAAATTCTTAAAAAGAAGGAATTCCTCCATTTTATCCCACCTGCAGACAAAAGATGGGAAGAAGGAAAATTTGACAGTATTCATCCTAGGACCTAGCACACTAACTCACATTCAATTTGAAAATGTCCATGAACTCACAGATAAAGAGATTGGGGTAAAATGTTGCAAGTTGCCCTTTAAATGCCCTCCCCCCCAAATAAGCAAGGTGAGCTCTCCCTTTCCTGGCCTTTTGAAAAGGTTTGCAGGCCTGGCTGTACTGCCCATAGAGGAGCACATATCTGTGGAGACGTGTAGAACATGCTAATTATATATAGCTTTTGTGTTTTTATGCCTATATATATACACCACCCAGAAATGTTCTATAAAGGAGATCGGCGGTTTCTAAATGTGATCTATATAGATTAGCCTAGGAACAGAAAAACCCTTCAAGGAGTATTAATATATGAGGACTCTATCTTGAACGCAGAACATATCTGATTTAATAATCCACTGTATTCCAAACAGAATCATGAATTCTATATGCCAGTACCAAAGCATATATTTGTAGTGGGATTACAGGCTGGGAGACCGTACATCAGAAAAATAAATGTACAGACATTTGGATGTCAAGAATAACCAGACTTGCATTCGTTTTGTTTTAAGACTATTCAAATGACTATTCATTTGCTATTAATAAGACTATTTGCTATTAATAAGACTATAAGACTATTCATTTGCTATTTGGGAGTGCCCATTTTGTACAGTTTGCATTTATACTTAGTAGTTTAATTCTGAAACTACTATTAGTTTTTGTTGGATATTGACTATTTCATTGTAAGCTAAAGTACAAAATGTGTATGGTTTGTTAAAATGACCTATTGAATTTTCTGGAAAAAAAAGTCTAAAGATAAGGAAACTACAGTACTTTAAATTAGTTTTGGTTTTAAACATCCCAACTCTTAAGTTAGATTGTGGGAATATGACATGAGAATTGAGTACTATGCTTTTGTTCATGCTACAAAACAGAAGCTTGAAAATATTTTTTTTTAACTACTTATACTTAATAATCCAGGTCACACTGCATACATAGCAAGCCAAATTACGTTTATCAAAATGGAAGAAGCTATTTTTCCTGCAAGTAAATTTTGTATTAATTTTGACTTGCACAATAATAGTAATCATGGATGGCAACATTATTAAAGGAATAAATCACAGCATAAATATATGACATAAAACCATCTTTCAGTATAACGCAGTTACTTAAACTTTAAAATACAACTCTCAAAAAGTTTCAAATATATTTTAATATATTAAAGGAGAGTTATTCTTTCAGCTCTAAAGACTTTCCATAAATGGAGTTCCCCACAGAGAAGGCTGTGTTTCATTGGATATGGGGCATGACAGAAATGTCCCAAGGATTTCTACCTGGGCCAAGAAAATATTTTTAAAATATATTCCTTTAAATATTTCAAACCCCAATTCTTTATGATTTTAAAGATATAGATACGGACTTGGAAGTACTTTTGGAGGTCTGTTGTGTACTCAGATTATATTATTCATTTCTAGTTAGGTCAGCTGAGAGGTTATATCATTGGGGGGAAGAGTCCCGGGGTGTGCCTGATAAACTGCTTTAAAACACAGCAGCTGTTTCCCATTATAGCCAGGAGGCTTGCCAGATTGTAACAAACTTTCAGCAGAGTTCATCCAATAAACAGGCTTATAGCCAACTTTAATCTAGAACAGCGACTTAAGCAGTAAAATGAAAGAAAATGTGAATTGGTCAGCAAAGTCACACAAGCACTTTATCAAGAACACGTCCTCGATAACCAGCTAAGTATGGAACCACACAGGAGTATATCGCATTAGGGGAGCAGGTGCATGCAATTTATTGCTGGTGCTCAACTGGTTTTGCATCGGAAGTGAACTGGAATTGTATACTCCAGGGATTGGTGAAGTAGCATAACTCCCAGCGTCCCTCAATATTTGCCGTACCAGCTGCAAACGAACGAAAATTGGAATTGATATTCAATGACATCTGGTCCCCAAGTTTACTACCACCGCTGAAAAACCATCTACGCTATGAATTTGTGGGCAGGATACGCTGCAATCAAGTCCAGGCATCTCGAGGGAAGGAAAGTGAGTTTTAAGGAGAGGGGGTGGGGGAGGCTTTCGCGTTTATAGTTTCAAGGCTTCCAATCCAACAGAACGCGAGCGTTTCGGGCATCAGGGCAACGATTAACGCCGCCATTTTAATGGGCTTTATTTCCTCCAGGCTAAAGGGCAACCAAAAGAGTCACGGTAAGGGCGGAAGTGCCTCCTCATCCTCTATTCTGCCCCTTCTTGTTTGGTCGATAGCTTTTGCGATTCGAGAGATCGCGAGAAGAAGTGAAAAGAAAAGACCGAACTCCGCTCCTTTCAAGCAGCGGCGTATTGGTGCTAACTAAGGGAGCCCGGGTGGGAAAGTAAGCAAGAACGGCTTCGGGGGCCGGCGAGGATTATCTTCCGCCTTGGAGAAGCCACCCTATTGGTCTAGCCCTCTTCCACGTGATGCGAAGGGATCGAGTGGTGGAAACCGGAAGGCAGGGGCTTTCGGTCCCTTCAAGTGTGCTACGGAGCGCCTGGGGATCGTCGGGTCAAGCTGAAGCCGGGGGCGAAGTCTCCCCCCATCCTCCAGGATGAGGTGGGCACGCGCGGCCGTGGAGAGGCTGTGCCAGCGCGCGCGCCCGGTGGACGTCCTGCGCGAGACCTGCCGCCAGTACCCTTTGTTTTGCTGTATCCTTTTGGGGTTCAGTGTGGCAACACTCCTGCTCAGCCGGTAAGGAGAGACCTGGGTCCGGGTCTGGTGCTGGCCGATAGGAGCGAGATGGCATGGATTTCGTTACATGTGCTGCTTGGCGCAGCTTCTCCCTACGGGGCGATGGAGGAGGATATATACTCGAGCAGGAAAATGATACTTTTTGATAGGATGAAGAAGGGGAAGATGTGATGCTTTCTAAAAACAGAGCAAAAGATACGACAGGGATTCCTCGGTAACCGTATCAGTTACCCAGTGGTTCTCAAAGTATGTAACGCTGCGATCTCCTAAAAGATAGTGAATTTGTGTGAGAGCCCCCGCCCCCCCTCCAAGGAAATGATTTCATTGGGTTGGAGAAGAAAGATGTATGTTACTTTTATCAGCTTTATTCCCATCACCATATATACCACAGAGTTATAGAATGTTGTGAAACTGTAGATGTAGGACTTGCTCTGGAAAATGAGGAATAAAGCTCAGAACCAGTTTTGGTAATGTCCTACTTTACTGTTGCAAGTGGGATTGGGTATTTTTTGTTCTTTTTAAATGTGATTCCCATGGGGCTCTGGATCATACATTGAGAACCCCTGGCCAAGTAAGGATTGGCTGCCAATACTATTAAATACACACACATGTAAGTAGCTGGAGTGTTTCCTCTTCCCCCAACCATTCAGTTTACTGTATGTGTTAAGCATAGCACACATTGGTTTCACCAACCCCAGTCAATTAGCTAATTTCTTACCATATGTTGATGCCCTTCCTTTTAGCATGATTCAGGCAGGTAGAAGGCATAAACATAAATGAACATGTATGATTGTTTTTCTTCCCAACTTTCTAAAGGAGTCTAGCTAATTTCACTTTTTGTGTCTCTGTACATAATCCACTTGTAAACAAGAACATAGTTGTGAAGAAGGGATTTATAATTGTTCCAATATAAACAAGACTGCTTTTCCTTTGAGTTCAGCTTCAAAACTTCCTTTTAGGAAAGAAAGGTAGTTCTTACTGAAGGATCTGAGGGAGTTGGTTAGAACAATGGATAACTCCTTCTCCACTAGTGAATTTAGTATTTATTTACGGTATAGATGTTTTAGAAGACTAATAGGAATTATAGTTTATCACATCTGTTAATGCAGGCTGTGGAAATCTTACTTATAAAACTGCAGTCATACTATATGCAAAACAAAACAAAATGCAGATAACAAGTACATTGTCAAATCTGGAGAGGACCTGTTAAGGAATACTATCAGACTTGTGAGTCTTGGAAGCATAGCTAAAATATTTTTTTATAAATAAACTGCTGTTCTGATTTTAATTGTCAAGACATAATAGCCTCCAAGGCAAGGTGAAACAGTGCAGCTGTGTTCACACAATTAGCAAAAAAAAGTCTGGTTAACAAATTAGTGCTTCCTGCCATTTTCCCTACTTGCTTTAAATTGCTTTCTTTTTGAACCTAGAGCAACAACTGCTTTGGAATTATAGAAAATGGGATGTATAACCAGGGTTTATTGTTGGTTTGTATATGTGAAATAGTAGGAGAAAGGATCAACAGTAGGGCCAGGTGCAAAGGACTTAACCAATTCCATCTGCAGCATGATCCCAATAGTTGCTCTTTAGTTATTGTAAAGGGATTTCCCTTAAATTGCTGAAATGAAACTGAATCCTTCTTTTTCCCTAATGTATAAAATTGCCAGCTTTTTTGAACCCAAGACAAATTCATATTTAATACAGTATATATATCCATTTTGGAAAATTTACACTGAGGTGATTTTTAAAAAAACTAAAGTTGAGCTTTTGTTGCCATTTTACTTCCTTCCCTTATGTATGATATTTGCATATTCCTAACTACAGTATTTTTATTTATTTATGAAATTTATATACCACCCATCTCACTATCCAGAGCAACTCTGGACAACAAAGTAACATTTTTTCTTTAAAATATTACAAAAAACATTCTGTGAATTGGCCTATTGGGCTTGAGTATGCTATATTTCTGAAGTAAATGCCATGTAGGATGACTGTTTTGATAGGCATGTAATTATACATTGAGCATGTTGGTATTTGAATATAATATTCCAGAGTGGGAGGCAGGGCTTTGTTATTTTGCACTGTCTGGTGGGTTGTAATTTTTCCCTTTACTTTTGAGGTATCGTCACATCTTAATGATCTTCTGGTCTTTTGTGGCGGGATTTGTAACATTCTATTGTTACTTAGGACCAGATACCCTCTTACCAAATATTCTGTTTACAATAAAACAAAAATCCAAGGTAATGTATAATGTTATCAATGTACTTTTGATATCTCTGATGGATAATAGTGAAATATTGCTTGTGTTACCTGCAGGCTTCAGCATTTTTAAATGTTACACGAGAAGCTGGCATTTTAGATCTATTTGTTACTACTTACTTTTAGTTGCTGTGATGCAAATTAAATATATCCTTGACCTATTCTAAAAGGAAGAATAAAGGTGTAGAAATAAACTTGTTATTGTGTTAAGGTTGTGTTAAATAAACTTTTACTTTTCTTTTGCACCCATATATGTTTTGAAACATTTCCTAGCTGTTTGACAAATTTGGATTCTATATGTAGAGATTTATAGTGGGAACAGGAAATCCATTTTGCCATTGTGGATTAATAAAGTTAATTTAATTTCACCCATAAGTTTAATGGCATTTTTAAAAAGTTTTCATTCTTTTACCATTCTCAGTAAATCGATTGTAAGACTGTTCTTTAATCAATTAAATTACTTGATAGATTTTTATTGACTTAACTGGGTAGAATGTATTCATAACATATAAAGAATTGTTGAATTCACTGTATAAATATTGAATATATTATCTAGCAGTGAACTAATATTTAGGAATTGTGGTCAGGAAGACATTGTTCATTCTTATTTTGCTTTCTGTATTTTTAGATCATACAAAAAGGTTATGAAACATGCATATATAAAAAAAGCACAGTCTTCAGAAGTAGGTGTTATCAGAGTAGTGCTGGCAAGCTTATAATACTGGAGAAGTGACTTGAAGTTGTAATGAAAGAGGGAGATTCTAAGGCAGTTTGTATTTTTCGACTTACGACTAACAAGTGAACCCCAAAATTTATGTTGCTAAGCCAGAGAGTTGTGGGGGGGGGTCTTTTCCCATTGGAAAACCTTTCTTGCAACAATTGTTAAGTGAATCACTGCAATAAAGTTAATATGGTCATCAAGAGAATCTGGCTTCCCCATTGGCTTTGCTGGTCAAGAGGTCGCAAAGGTGATCACATGATTGGGACACTGCAACCATCATAAATAACATGCTAGTTGCCAAGTGCCCAAATTTTGATCACGTGACCATGTGGGATGCTGCAACAGTCATAAGTGTAAAAAATGACCATAACTCACTTTTTTCAGTGCCATTGTAACTTCAAACCACCATTAAATGAATGGTTGTAAGTTGAGGATTACTGTATTTTCAGCTTAAGGCAGAGGTGTCAAACTCAAGGCCCGGGGGCCAGATCCGGGCCATGGGGTGCTTAGATCTGGCCCACGAGGCCACCCTGGAAACAGCGAAAGACTGGCCTGCGGT
>AZIM01001344.1:380750-391293 GCA_000516915.1 Ophiophagus hannah | reverse complement strand
TTTGTTAAATGAGTTTTGCTCCATTTTACCTTTCTTGCCACAGTTGTTAAATGAATCACTGCAATTGTTAAGTTAATAACACACCTGTTAAGTGAATATGGCTTCCCCATTGCCTTTGCTTGTCAGGTCGCAAAAGGTGATCACATGACTCTGGGACACTGTGACCATCATAAATATTCAGTTGCCATGCACTGAACTTTGATCAAGTGACCACATAGATATGTCATAAGTAACATTTTCAAGTGCTGTTGTAACTTTGAACGGTCATTAAATGAACTGTTGTGTCGAGAACTACCTGTATATGCATCTGAAGTGAACTGTGACCTATGAAAGCTTATTCAATAATCATACAATCTATAGGTTTCTATGGCGAACACAAAATTTTGAAATACCATGCTAACATTCCTCCCAGTTTCTGCTTATATTTTCTCTTTTGATAGATTTAGTAAATAGGCCCACTAATAAAGTTATTTAGTAAGTATTACCAGATTTTTTTTTTACTTTCGACATAAACAAATGAAAGGTTCGTGTTGGGTTGCGATCCAAATGAAAAGATCCACGTCACAAAAAGAGACCACACTGAGCCACCAATGAACTCCTATGCGAATCTAAAGGAATAACGAACTCGTCAACCCAATCAGCAACGGCAGAAAGGCCGACGTTCCTGCCTGATTCAGTTTCCAGGCTAGCCAATCAGAAGGAAACTAATAGTAAGTGTAGGCGGGAGACAAGCGCACGCGCACGGATGTCCGTTACTTCCAGGCAGCGCGCGTACGCCACTGGAGGGAAGCGTGGAGAGGTCGGGCGCGCGGGGTAGTCGCGGTTGTGAGGTAACGCCGGGCGCGAGGCGGTTATCTGTTCCTTTTCGACAAGAACGGAAGGTGCAAGCGCCATTGTAACTACCCCGAGCTCAGCGAGAGAAAAAAAAAAAAGAAGAAGAATCCTGCTTCCGCCTTAGGTCGCCTCTGAGAGAAACGACCGCAGCGTCAGGTTCGATTATCTTCTAGGCCGCTGTGGGCGGGGTTTATACGGATTTGGCCGGCCCACTCGGGCCCCGCGCATTTTCAGGATGTCGGCACAGGCTCAGATGCGCGCGATGCTGGACCAACTCATGGGCACTTCTCGTGACGGTAAGAACTGCTGCTTACTAGTCAAGCTAGGGAGTCCTCCCAGAGGCATGTTGACGGAAAAACAGAAAGGCCCCATGTGATGATTGGCAGGGCTTGTGTCTCGATTTTCTTTTCCTCTCCATTAGGGGCGGGCCTCAGACAAGGGTGAGAGACTAGAGGCCGGGTTTCGGCACTGAGAATAACGGGAAGGTTTGGGTGTACGTTTCGTTTCAGGAAACGGGAGAAAGAGTTGTGTATTCGGTAACGGAAGGATTAATATCTTTGTTTCCAGGGCATTAGGGCTGAGACAAGGGTAAGCTCATACTGTTCTTGCAAAATGATCTGGTCCTCATTAGCACCGAAATGTGAAATTGTGCCATTTCTATTGTTCCTCAGTAGACTTACCTGATTAGAAGAAAGGAAAAAGGTGCTCAGCTTGTTGCTAGTACTGCACACATATATATCTGACCCAAACCAGCATTTCAAGTTAATTCCTATACCTGATATTAAAATATTTCTGGTGGCTCTAAAAAAATAAAATTCTTTGGGAGCATACAGTATTTCAGGTTTTATTTTTACATTTCTTGGCAAATGTATTAACATTTTTACAAGAATTTATTTTTTGAAAAGTTTACTTCAACAAAATAGGTATATGTTGTGATGAGCCATTTATTTCTGAGCAGTATTTAAAGCAGCTTCTGCAATAAACATTTTAGTCCCTTTGTGAACACATTTTGAAGCAATGTAGTGGAAAAGGGAGAGATGTTGCATAAAATGTAGGTATACAACATAAGCTTAAAATTTGTTCTGACTATAGACTAATTTTAAGAAATTTCTAACATATGAATCTGCTTACACAGTTTAATGAGTATATTTCCATTGGTAGATGGTAGATTGTTTTTCTATTTTGTTTTTCTATTACATTATAATCATTTTATAAAATGATAAAATGATTATAACTTTTGATGTAAGTAAAATACAGTGATCTCCAGCATTGTGTTTTGCTTAGGAATATTTTTTAATCATTAATAGAAAGGTGAAGTTGGCAAGATAGGAATCTGATTCATTCCCAAGAAAGCTATTTTGTAAACAAGAGACAGATGACAAAGACCTTTAAAGCTGTGAAATCAATAGCCATCATGCCATTGACTGAAAGAAGTGGGAAGATGAGATCTAGGATTCAGACCTTGGGACTTTACATATTTAGAAAGATAGGACTTCTAGGTAGTGGTAGATGGAGAATTTCTAGTAGCAATAGCACTTATATACCACTTTACAGTGCTTTACAGCCCTCTCTAAGAGGTTTACAGAGTCAGCATATTGCCCCCAACATAATGTCCTCATTTTACCCACCTCGAAAGGATGGAAGGCTGAGTCAACCATGAGCCTGGTGAGATTTGAACTGTCAAACTGCAGTCAGCTGGCAGTCAGCAGAAGTAGCCAGCAGNCTAACCACTGTGCCACCGTGGCTCATAGTATGCATTACTTCCTATTTTTATCCTTTGGGAATGTGGAATAATTAATTTATCAGGTAGGAAACCATCTCTGCCTTTTTACTTTTACTCTTTACTCTTTTTACTTTTACTTTGCAGCATCTCCTGTATTCCAACACTAATATTAAGTAACTGCTACAGATTTTCTTGTACTCCCACTAACTGGATCAAGGTGTCAATACCATACATACAATGAACCATGCAGCCTAACATGTCATAGAAATTGCCCGAGCAGATGGTTCAAGGTTTGTAACTGCTGCCCTTCCAACACTGGAGACCGGAACTTCCAAAGTATCAACCCTGTATTTAAAGTGAAGGGGTATGTTTTGGGAACATATGACTCTAAACATTTTTTGGTAATTTTGTTCCAATCTACAAGGGCTCAGAGGAACTCAGTGATGTATCATCATTAAGTGTCTCCTTTTGCACTTTTTTCCTTAAAATAGGCCATTTCATTCCATGTATCTGCCTCCCCTTTGCTCCCAATACAGTCTGCTTATTCAATAGTAATAGATTCACATGATACTCTTTATTTTTGAAAGGCTGTATTTCATTTTTGAATTTTGAAGCTTTGCTTGCCCTGTTTCCATCATCCACAGTTGCAGAAACAGGATGCATGCCACTTCAGAACAGTATCTTTATTGGTATATGAACTACCAGCAATTATTTGGCATTTTACCTATGCTTGAATTAACTATTAATTATTTTGTTCATAATTTCAACCCATATGTGGTTATTTGTTACACTTGCTACTAAGGTATCCCATCCCTTCCTCCTCCCAAAGGCCCTCCTTTTTCTCCAGGAAATGTAAACAGTTCAGAGCCTCTTGAAGAATCAGTTGGGTTGTCCAAGGCTTCTACAAATGTCCTCCTAATTGTCATTGCCAAGAAGGTCTCACCAATCATCTAGAAATCAAACTGGCCTTTCTATCAATTTTTTTTGTATATATGATAATCACCTGACAATTTAAAGCTGGATACTATATTTTACTGAAACGTTTCTAGTATTTTTACTTTTCCATTCAGTATATCTTTGTTTACCGCTTACATACACTGAATACACTTCTGTCCATCTTATAGACTAGTAGAAGAAAGACTTCCAGATAGAAAGTACTTCGCACTTCACAGAAGGGTATTGTGAAATATTTATTGGAACAAATATCAATATAAGAAAAGGGGTTTTTTTTCTCTTTCTTTCTCGTCCTTTGATAATTCAGTTTGCAGTATTTCATAAATCAAACCTCCTGACCAAACATTCTGGCTCTGGGGCATATATTAGCAGTTCTGTTTCTGAGACGGAAATGGCTTGCTTGAAAAGGGGGTGGGTGACATTACAGTTGCTAGCACTCCTGGAAAAACATCTGAAAAAAGGGCTTAAGAGATTTTAAAGAGGGAATTAACTGAAAATGAAGTGGAAATACATTACTTCTTAATATCTCCAGCCAGGAGGAAGGATGAATTGAAAGTGTTAAAGCAGGGAAATGTTGGTAGCTACAGCTATTGAAATAACAGAAATGAAGAGGACACAACAACTTCACATCTCTATAAGACCATTTCTGCTATCTCCAGATCCATGGGGAAAAGGAAAATAGGAGGGGAAATGGTATAAGGATTGAAGATTGCAGGACAAGAATCTCTGGTTTCAGCATCAGAAAAAGCAGTTTTAAAAATCAATGTCAGGAATCTTCAGGGCAGTGAAATGAGTAAGCTATGTGGTTGTTGAATCAAAAGGCAGGAGGAAGTGAGCTAGTATTCAAACCTTGGAATTAACTTTAAAAGTAGGATTTCTAGGTAGATGATAAATATCTTCTATATATGGTTTTCTAATTCTGTGCAAGAATTCTACTTATCTAACCTAGCTGAGTATATTTGAATATACAGAATGAGGAAGAAGTCATCATGTGAGAATTAATTCAAGTGTCAGGAGTTTTTTATCATTTAGACTGATGTTTCTCAAACTTTTCTTCAACATGGACCCCCTTTAAATACCTTTGGTGGCCACAACTCGTGGCCATGGACCCCCAAGACTTAAATCAAGATTTAAATCATAACATTTCTTCAAGACTTCACAGACCCCCTGTGATGACATCACAACCCCACATTGGTCCACAGACCACAAATTGAAAACTACAGTACTGATTTAGACCAACACAAACAATATTTCATAATGAAATTAAATTGCAAAGTTATTCTTTAAAATTAAATAGGAGGAGGTCCTGGGAATCCTTTATTATTGAGTCAGCATTTGAGTAATTTCAAGTTCATGTCAAATGAACTTTTTTTGCTTTTACAAAATGTTTTCTTAGTATACAGTACAGTTCTAAGTATACAAGTTAACAATGACTGTTAAAATGTTTGTGTACTGTTTAAGAGCCTACATGTACTCTTACTCATTTTATCATATCTATATATGACAGTATATAACTGTCTCTTAGATGAATGTTTTAAAGAGCTATAGGCATTGAGATACAAAGCAGAACCTATCCACATATTGTTGAAGTAGAAATACAACCGTACAACTACAGATAGAATTATTGATGATGAGGCCAGAGCAAATGACAATCGTAGTTCAAGTATTCCTGGAGAACAATGGGTTTTCCCCACCTTTTTTTTTAAATAGAAGTGGAGCTCATCAAGCTATCAACATTCTTGTGATCTTGTTTGCTCAGCTTGTTACAATGCATAAATCAAGATTTGGACATATGCAGACAAGCTGGCATAAATACATTATTGCTTCTCTTTATGACGGTGTATCAAGTGACTACAAAGAGTATGTAGCTGGCTTGCGATCTTGCTAAAAACTGCAGGAATAACAGAATCCCACTAAATCGGGCATCATCTATTTCAGCGCGTTGTGCTCCAGCATCACATTCCTTCTGTTCAGACAAAAACCACACTAAAATTACTGTAAAAAAAAGTGTTTTACAAAAATGTATGTAGTTGAGTATCCACCACTTGTTAATCCAAAACAAAATTGCAATTGATTTATAGTTGACAAAAAAGTCACAGTGCAAGGAGAATGTGTTTAGGAATGGTTACATAATAAATGCAGATACAATTTCTATACAGTATATTGTAGAACAAAGTTGACAGAATAATATATTGTTGAAACCATTGGAGTGATTTTCTTTTTAAAAAGTTTAGTAAAACCAAATGTTGCATATAGTGAGGATTTGCTATAGAAAATATAATTTACAAATTGTAGCTGGGGAAAAACTGTCTAGATTTGTTTATCAGACTAATACTGTTTATGAACAAACATGAGTAGCATTAGCAGAATCATATTTTCAGAACAGAAAATAATCTTTCAAACACAAGGAAAAAGATTTAAAAGGAGTAATCATACCTGTAGACGTATATTTCCACATATGCAATTCTAAAGACTAATACAAATAGCTATGACCAATATTCCTATCTATAATGAGATTTGTTTAAATGAAAATAATTGGTAGAATACACATTATTTTAAAAAAACTAGAAAAGGAAGATTAGATATTCCTTCATTGTGGAGCATGTTTAAAACATGCTTTTATTTGTATTTATTTTTTAACATAGCAATTTCCCAGACTTTAAAGTAATATTGTAGTAGTTGTTGTTAGTTGCAAAGTCTTGTCCGACCCATTGGGACCACATGGACAACGTTCTTCCAGGCCTTCCTGTCCTCTACCATCCTCCGGAGTCCATTTAAACTCACGCCTACTGCTTCAGTGACTCCATCCAGCCACCTCATTCTCTTGTCATTCCCTCCTTCTTTTGCCCTCAGTCTTTCCCAGCATTAGGCTCTTGTCCAGTGAGTCCTTCCTTCTCATTAGGACCGGTTTCATAAACTCAAAGTAGAAGTCCTAGAGGCCTTCTAAGTCAGGACTGATCTCCTCTAGGACTGACCGGTTTGATCGCCTTGCAGTACAAGGGACTTGCAGTAGTCTTCTCCAGCACCATAGTTCAAAGGCCTCAATTCTTTGGTGCTCAGCCTTTATGGTCCAACTTTCACAGCCATACATTGCAACTGGGAAAACCATAGCCTTAACTATACACACTTTTGTTGGCAGGGTGATGTCTCTGATTTTTAGTATGCTGTCTAGATTTGCCATAGCTTTCCTCCCCAGGAGCATCTTTTAATTTCTTGGCTATAGTCCTCACCTGCGGTGATCTTGGAGCCCAGGAAAATAAAATCTGTCACTACCTCCATTTCTTCCCCATCTATTTGCCAGGAATTGAGAGGGCCGGATGCCATGATCTTAGTTTTCTTAATGTTGAGTTTCAATACTGTAGTAATCCAGTGAAATAAAAGAGAAATTGTTTTGTGTTGAAAGAACTGATTTTTAAATGTATGATCAATTACCAAGAGCACTTTTGAGTGATTATTTAATAATATTTAGTATAACATCGTTCTGCAATTAAAAATATTCCAAGTGGCTTAACAAGTTTTAATATCTGCACAAGTAAGTGCCAAGTGTAATCTTTCCACTATATGAATAGACTGATTCTACCTACTTGTTATTCTGTGCGCAGTGATGTTTGCACAATTATGCTAACAGAAAAATGTTCTTGTTCATCAGATATAAAAAGTTATCGTGTGTATAATTGGTTATTTATTTTTAAACAATTGATGCTTTTTTCTGTAATATTTGATGTCCTACTCTTTTGAAACATAGCTTCTGCTGAAGTAGGAATTTGAGGGATTTGTATAACTTGTTATGGAAGTAATCATTTAAGTGTAGTTACAACAAGAATTAAAGGGTATTTGATTGATACACACGCAAGCGTGCACATACGTACACACACGCATACACACACACAAATAGTCATGTTTGCTTTTCAGTGGTAGGGAAGCAGTAATCTGGACAGCTACCAGGGAGTGAAAAATATAAGGTTTTCCTTTCTCACTCTTATTCTTTAGTTTATTGCTGCTCCACTAACACAGATACCATGAACTATAATTATTGAAAGAGTTACGTGTTGACCTGCATGTGGTCTCTGTAGACATGCTTCTGACACTATCTTTAATAGGGTACCAGATTAAAATATTATAGTGTAATATACATGTAGATTGATTCACGATGCATTTTGACGTGTTAATTTTTTGCTTCATTCTAACGAACTTATTTTCATGATATGATAAAATCAGGATCTGTATAGGTTAAAAAAGATTTCAGTAATAGTAGTAGTATCAATAATGTTACTGGCGTAATTGTAGTAGGTGAGATGGGAAGAAAGTCATAGTTTATATATAATAATGAGATAGTTAAACATGTATCTCTATGTATTCAAATAATTGAACACTTATGATAGAATGTTACCTGAAAAAATATGCACGCTTTTATTCTATTTGTCAAGAAGAATATGTAGTTAATGTATGTATAGTAGGCAGATTTAATATTTTCTTATATGTATTGGTAATAAACATGAAATTTGATTAGTATTTCCAGATTCCTCTAAATTATTATTTGGTGGAGAACACATGTTTTAGGGAGCTAATTGTTATTATCATGAAATTATGTTGTAAATTAAAAGATAATATAGGGATTTTTTTTAAAAAGAGATGCAAGTATATAATTGCTTCCATATTTTTGAAGTAGTGAAATATGGTTTGGGCCAGACATACTTTTTAAAGGAACTTACTGTTTCTAAAGAACACTAAACTTGTTCATATACATTCATTGTGACAATTGCAAGAATACCCTGATCACATAGAATATACAACAGTAAAAAGAAAATGCTAGTTCTGCTAGTTTCCATTTCTCTTTCAGTTACCATTGTTATTGAATGTTGATGAACAATCTATTTCAAAATGTGTGTTTTAAAATGTTTAAAAACTGCTAATCCATGCAAGTATATTTTAATACTGATTTTGCATTTTGAGATAAGTTTTATCTGGAAATGAATGGGTTTTTAAAATGAAAAGCGTTTTAAACAAGGCTGGAAATATATTTAATTCTAGGTACTGGGATAACATTTTTAAGCAAATTCCTAGATTGCTTAAAGCGGAAGATAAACAGAACATAGGGGCTTAGTAATCAAAATATTTTTCCAGCTATAATTTAGGTAATTTTTCCTAACAGAATTTCCCTTGAATACAAAGCTGACTCATTGCTCTCAGGCACAAATACTTCAGGTTTCCTATTACTCTTTACCTTCACAATGTATTTCTAGACACTGTAATTAAAATGCTGGCAGAGTTTATTATATACAAACTGAACAATATAGCCCCTTGTTTTATTTATAAAGGTTCAATGTATCTATGCCTGCCTACTTCATTCTGCAAGGGAGTGTCAGAAAGGCCCCGCATTCGCCGAGCCGTGAGTTATTGCTAACTTTTCAGATGTGTTAATGTGGAACCAACAATTTGTGTCTTTAAAAAGAGAGGAAAACTGGTGGGAAAATATCCCAGTTCCTCATTTTCTGCAGTAGTAGGTGTGGATTTTAAAGACAATTCCAAATTTTCATTAGTATAAAATTACTAAATCTAAAAACCTAGCTTCTGAAAACCTATTGCTGAACTACTCTGAAGCTTTGTGAATTGCTTATTTGACTAACCTTGATAAACATTGATATCAGAAACAAATACTTGAGCAGAGTACAGCCCATCTGAAAATGTTACATCATAGTTCTTTTTTAGGGCAAATAGTTATTCTGGAATTGCGTAATAGGTTGATTAGAAATTTGAAGTATAGAATTGTTGCATAGGCTTAAATTCTTCCAATTTTATGAGAATAGGATAGTGGCTATATTTTTTATTTTAAACCTTTTTCCTTTTTGAAATGAATAATGTTGGGATAAAGTTTCAAAACTCCTGTTTTTTTTTCCCAGCAGTGATATTCTGCTTCAGTAATTCACCAGTAGGTTTTCATTTTATATAATCATAATTTAAAATACATTTTAAAAAACCCTGGAAATACAAGGATTGTATCCGGTTCTACATCTTTAGACTGAAAATACATTTTATGGAATTATCTTTTTCAAATCTGAGACAGTGATTATTCTTCTGCCCATTGTATTGGGGGGAAAATACCTGCAATAAATCAGTAGCCAGTGTTTTGCATATCATTTGGCTAAAACTTTTCCAACCTTGTTCACGGATGTGACATTAAATTTGTAATTGAATTTCAGTATGTGGTAAGCAGGTTGGTGCTTTGGGGTTTATAAAAGTTTGTAAAAAATTTCAATTTATCTTTAAGATATTATATAGTCAAATAGAGTTCCTAACCAAATATAATCAAATAGATTGATGCTTTGGGGGTTTTAAAAGTTTGTAAAAATTTCAATTTATCTTTAAGATATTATATAGTCAAATAGAGTTCCTAACCAAATATAATCAAATAGATTGATGCTTTGGGGTTTTTAAAAGTTTGTAAAAATTTCAATTTATCTTTAAGATGTTATATAATCAAATAGGTTCCTAACCAATCTAGCTGACAACTTTGTTGTCCAAAAGGTAGAGGATGGAACTAGAGGGACAGCCATACTGGACTTAATTCTNCTTACAAACAGAGAAGAAGTGATAGAGGCAATTGAAACTGCAGGAACCTTGGGTGAGAATGACCATGTCATAGTAGAATTCAATATAACACAAACACAAGTAATAGAACATAATAACACCAGAGTCTTTGATTTTAAAAGAGCTGATTCTAATAAACTCAGAGAGAACTTGGGAAAGATTTTTCCTTAAAGGGGAAAACAACTCAAGAATCTTGGGAAACACTGAAAAGTACGATCATGGAAGCCCAGACCAGCGCAATACCACTGAGAAAGAAAAACAAGAAATTCAAGAAGAAACCAGCATGGCTACACAAAGATCTCTCTGGTAAATTGAAAGAAAAAAAAGGACATGTACAAAAAATGGAAAGAGGGACGTACAACTAAGGCAGGATATCAGCAGATAGCCAGAATCTGCAAAGACGAAGTTAGGAATGCAAAGGCTCAGAATGAACAAAGACTTGCA
>AZIM01001344.1:366056-378290 GCA_000516915.1 Ophiophagus hannah | reverse complement strand
CTTCCAACTCTGATTATCTGTTAAACTAGAGGATTTCAGCTCTCTTTCAATAATGCTGTCTGCAGGCATTGTTTTCCCAGTGATACAGTACAGGTGGTTTTTTTAAAGAAAAAAACTTCAATATGTGTTGCCCTTGCCAGAAGTAAATGGATCAGTGCCACGGATTAGATCTTGAAGAATTGACAGCGGGAATTCAGTAAACATCAGAAAATGTAATATAAATGTTTTGAAGGCTGTTGATGCTAATATAATCACTTTTACTATGCCTCTCATAAATTTGTTTTAGAAGCAATTAATTTCTACCCAGTGTAGAGTTTTTAGGGTTTTTTACATTATTTTAGAAACTTGCATCCATTGTGGAAGCTGAAATGATACAGTCCTAATATTTTTCTTTTGTGAAAAGCAGAATATTCTTTTGAACAAAAGTGAAAGTATATGAAAAGTATACATGCTTTATACAATATAACATGATTCTCTAATCGGAAATGTATATTTCTATGTTGCAGGGGATACTACACGTCAGCGAATTAAATTCAGTGATGACAGAGTGTGCAAAAGTCATCTTCTCAACTGTTGTCCTCATGATGTCCTTTCAGGAACAGTGCGTATTCTATATTCATAAATATTATAGCCATAAATATTAAATTATAAATTAAGATATATATTTACCTCTGCAGAAGCACTCAAACGAATTTATTTTATTTTTGATTGTGTATTTACATTATAAAATTAAGGTATAAGGATTTTCAGCAATCTACATTAAAAAAGGAAACTGGGATATGGCACAAATATGAGCATGCATATTAGACTTATAAGCAGCAAAGTAAATCAAAAATAGATTTTTCTGAAATAGTGTAATAGCTGCTGCCCAAATCCAGAAAAGGACTCTGCTTTTTAAAAGAATGTGACAAGTGTGACATGAGAATCAACATAGGTCCTGCATAACTTTTTTGCTTTGAATCCAGATTGCTTAATAAAATACAGTATGTTGCATTATTTTTATGCTGAAATTGGAAATAAAAATAAATATGAAGCATTTAACAAAAACATAAAACCTGGATGCATCAACAGTTTTTACTCCTCCAATAATATAAATTCTAAATATTACTATAGAAAATTATGTGAACTATTATGCAGAATTCAGTTAAATACAATATATTTGCTTTTTCACCAAATTAGAAACCTCAGCTATTTCCATTTTTCTGTGTTTTTCATGTACTGTTATTTTCTGTTTGTGCATCTTTTTCAATTATCAGTTTCCTTTGCAAAATATATTTTTTAAATTTATCAAGTACTGTTCATTCCATTCTGTTCTTCTAAAAAACATAACTTTAAATAAAAAAGCAGATTTAAAGTCTGAACTTCATAATTGAAGACATCTGGAATTGTACACTGAGCCTTTTGTACATTTATACTCTGGGTTAATATTAATAATAATATTTAATAATAAATTAATATAATTCATATTTGAGATAAAATTGTTTATCACAATGCAAGCCAATGATTTAAAATTGACCAGACCTTATTAGTGGTAGAATTTATATAGTAATGGAATACTTTGCATGTGTCATAGGTAATTGCATTCATAATTTAAATACATTATATTAAAAGATAGACTGGAAAACAGTTGCCCATGTATCACTTGTAAGAAATATTGCACATAATTTGACTTCAATGGTATCTGATAAAATTGTTCCAAGGAATGTTTTGTTCTTTAAATTGCTATTTGGTTGCCTTTGGGCTATTTATTTTTATACTTTTGCAAGTGATATATGGAATATTCTTGTTAAGTTTTATTATAAAAGTCTACCTTAGTATTTTTAATGTAACTGAATTGGGGTACATAGAATAATTTCTATGATTATTCTATGATTTTGCTGGTCTTAGAAGAAATCTAGTATTATACAGAACTGAAAAACAGAAATTCAGTTTTAATTTTCTGTAAGAAAAATCCTAAATATCTGAATAAATATTATACATCTCCTCAAAAAGTAGAAAAATAAATAAAAATTAAACAGATTAATTTTGTTATTTCATGCATTTGGAAACTTGTTAATTAACTGCTAAGGAATCAGTAATGCTATAATGTATTATTTTCCTATTATTTAACCAGTTAGCAAATATACATGCACAGAAATGAAATTTGCCTTTAAATGCAGAATATTTAAAGATTTACAGCAAGCTAGAATAGGTTTGTCACCATAAAACATACTACAACTTAAATCTATTTTTTACGGCTAAACCATAACTTAACAGCCCTCCGGATTTATATGGGTTCTGAATTGCAGGTAATCATTTAAGAGTCTTTGCCAATATATAACTTTTTTCCAAAGGCTGTCCAGAACCTGTCCTTTTTTATTGCCTGTGGCTCTAATTTTAATGTCTACTTTTACTAAAACTGCATTTAGCATCTTTAAGGTTCTATTGCTTTAACACTTTTTGCCAGCCTCAAGTTTTTATTGATTAATTGATTAGATTAGTATCCTCCGAAGCTCAGGAAGGCTTTAGGGTGACAATTTGCCTATAGCAATAGCCCACAAAGGTGATTCTGCTGTGAGAATTAGTGACTTGATTGCACACAGTGAATTTCCAAGAGTATAAATGGACTTAGATCTATGTCTTTTCAGTCTAGATCTTAATAACACAACAACACTGGAAATGAACAAAGTGAACACTGAATCTAGATTAAATTGGTAATGCTACAGTTCTGAAGACAGTGAGATGCTAATTATTGTTAACTCCTTCTCATTGATTTAAAATGGTTAAAAAGCTTAGTTACAACAAAAGATAATTCTGGGAGCATTGAAATGAAGGCCTTTTATCCTTACTTTTTATTCATAATGGGAGGGAAATATCTGTACATTTGGCATTTTGTGTTCCCTCTCCTATTTTGATGTTGTTGCCTTTCACCATCATTTCTCTATAAATCTTTTTTTTTTGTTCATTAATACTTGAAGAATATTATCCTTGAGCAAATTCACTGGAGAAGATATTGAATGTCTCCGTCTATCTTCAGAGAATGATAGCTGGAATCATATTCATTTAAAACCAAATGCATAGCATTTCATAAATTTGTTTAGTATATATTATTGTGGTAATAAACGCTACATTACCACTTCTATTTAAAGTACTGAACCAATATTGCATTTTATGTTAGGATAAAGTTTAATGTTTAGGAAAGATTTGGGATTAGTTGTTTTTTGTTTAGGAAGACATGCATTTTCTTATAACAAAATACATCAAACATAGCTATAGGAATAGAAGTTATAAATGCAGAAACGTTTTGTGTCATGCTGGCATGCAAGGAGAAGAGAAAGCAAAACAAAGTGAAGAAAATGTATTGTGTATTTTATTTAATAAAGCAGTGGGAGGAGATATGCCTCTGAGTCAATGTTGACTCCTGGCTGGACAATGTTGACTCCTGGCTGGACAATTCCCTGAAGTTTTCTTGGCAGGGTTTCAGAAGTGGTTTGCCATAGCTTGCTTCCTATGGCTGAGAGAAGTCTGAGGTCTTGAACTCAGTCTGCTAGTTTCTAGCCTGTTGGTGCTCTCATGCATCTGATTTATAAAATTGTATATAAATTTTCTTGTCTGCAGCCTAAAAAATTTCTACATATATATAGAATATGGCTACTGGCAAGGGGATTTTTAGCATACTATTCCATGGTGTTGAGAACAGTTCTAGCATGTAATGAACTCCAGAATAGATCTAGATCCTGCCTTCACAAATCGCCTAAGCTGTGATTTGCTGAATAAGCCAGTATCTAGATCCATTCTGAAGAGTTCATTACATGCTAGAATTGGCTGCAGTTTCACATCTGCCCTTATCAAGACACAGAGATAAATAGTGTCACAATAGGAAAAAAAGAACAAATAATGACATAGGAGGAAACATTGGTAGATTTGCAAATAATAACTGTAAGGCTTTATTTTTTATTTATTTGGCACTGACCACCTCTGACATAATACTAATACTTAATGAAGATCAGAACACCTCAGAGCATAAGTGTATTATTTGGGGGGGGGGACTTTGAAATAGCTCTTACCTCTGCAGTCTTACATAGTGCTCCCTTCTCTTATTTTTTCCTCTACAAGTATCATCATTTCACTAAATTGGGTTGAGAGAAAGTGACTTGAGAGGTAGCTTGGTATGGAAACTATGGTCCTCACTTAGGCATTTAAAGCTGTCTAGGTGACTTACAATAAGTCATATACTGAGCCCAAATCATTTCACTGTTGGGGAAGTTTAGAATATTAATATGTACAATGCTTGAGTTGACCAAAAATAAAAGCGAGATTAAAAAAATATGTTACAAGGCTTAGAAGTTAAGCAGACACTTAAAAAGAGAAGAGTGTACCAGGCAACCAGTAGTACACCAATAGAGAAGGAGCTATCAGGCAACTGGGCATAACCACATGACTGACTGTTGCCTGGTCAAGAACAGCCTTGGCCTGTGTCGAGATTGCCAGGGTAGGAAGATCAAAGGATAATCTAAGAAAATGGAGCTTCCCTATAGAACAGGGGTATCAAACTCACATCATCACGTGACGTATCGGGACTTTTTCCCCCTTCACTATACTGGGCGTGGGTGTGGCCAGTGTATGATGCATCCGGCCCTTGGGCCAGGAGTTTGACAACTCTGCTATAGAACATACTTTTTGGGAATGTGCAGACAATCCATCCCTCATATACTATGGTGCATACAATGTTCTTCAACATACACAGAGGAAGACATATGCTGGTGAGAGAAAATGCTGTCGATGTGGCCCAATACTGCATGAATGTCATCTAGCTTTAATTCTATTTATTTTAAGTACTTTTCATATGTGCTATATCTTTATGACCTTACACTTATTTTAGCTGCTCAGTATTGAATGGTATATGCCCATAATTTGAAGATGCTTCTGATATGAATAAAGAGAAAAGCACTTAATGTGAATCATTGCTATTATTATTATTTGAAGTTATATCCTCTATCATATTTCCGTCCACCTCAGGTGAAGTAAATTGGGCTGAGAGAAAGTGAATGACCCATTCTCTACTTCCTAGTCCAACACCTTAACCACTAAATTGACTCTAAATTGAAAAGCACTTAATGTGAATCATTGCTATTATTATTATTTGAAGTTATATCCTCTATCATATTTCCCTCCACCTCAGGTAAAGTAAATTGGGCTGAGAGAAAGTGAATGACCCATTCTCTACTTCCTAGCCCAACACCTTAACCACTAAATTTACTCTCAGTTAATCTAAACAGTTTTCTCTATCATTTTACCACTCTTAATTTCTCATAAAAGAGTTTTCATTGGACTTGAGTATTTTGTAATGTTACTGATAATCATAAATATTGAAGGTAGCATTTCACATAGAATCATTTTATAAGATGTTTTTAAAGTGTACATTCTTTAATACAATTCATATCAAAAGTCTTCATTTTTAAATCTGAATGGGAGTGATCACTCACTTTTTGTATCCATATAATTCTAACATTAGATTGGCTAGTGAAAGTAGAGAATTTAATGATTTGTAATGTTTTTATTATGGACAGTGCTAAAAATTATCAAGCAGTTTTCTTGTGCAAGAACTTTTTGCAAATGATTACAAGTAAAATAGAGTTTATATCTCTAAATTGTCTGTTTGGACTTGGATCTTTTGCTTTCTTTATCTTTTTTCTTGTCCACACTTTACCTGCCCAGTAGTACTTTCTATATTTTCCTACTTACATTAGAGCTAGAAAAGTAGGCAAAACTTTGTTGGTTTTATTTAGTAAGCCAAGGAAGGAAAGAAACTAACGGGGAATAAGGGGAACCCAATAAACAATTCAGAATAACTACTGTGTTTCTCCAAAAAGACCACCCATCTTGAAAAGAAGTCCTATCACGTTTTTGAGTGCATGTGATCAAATTAAACACCATCCACAAAATTAGCCCTAATTAAGACCCCACCCACTCTGGGGTGCAGGGGGGTGGGATGAGGCACACAGGTGAAAAATAAATTAGGATGTGGTGTAGGTGCTCTACTTTCCAGGCCTTGCACACCCCGAGACCTGCCTCGTCGCCTTCTGTGACCACTCGCACGCATCACCCTGGCCTCTGTTTCGCCTTCAGATGCCTGCCGGAAAGCATCTGCAGCCGATAACAAAGCTCCAGATCGATCCCAGATGATTAAAAACAGACATAAAAACAATTCTTTCCATCAGGGTCCAGACCAAACAGCCTCCTGGCTCAAGCTCCATCCTAGCCCAATGATTTATTTCTTTATGTATTAATGGTTTTGTTTTATAATTTACTTTATAATTTTACAGATAGTCCTCGACTTACAACCACCATTGAGCCCAAAATTTCCATTGCTAAGTGAGGCTGTTGTTAAGTGAGTTTTACCCCACTTTACTATCTTTTTTGTTACAGTTGTTAAGCGAATCACTGCAGTTGTTAAATGAATCATGGTCAATAAACGAATATGGCTTTGCTTGTTGGAAACTGGTTGGGAAGGTTACAAATGACTATTACATGACCCTGGGACAGTGCAACTGTCAAAAATATACACTGGTTGCCAAGTGCCCAAATTTTGATCATATAATCATGGGGATTCTATAAATAGCAATTAAGTATGAAAATTGGTCATATGTCACTTTTTTCAGTGCCATTGTAACTGAGCGGTAACCAAACAAATGGTTGTAAGTCAAGGACTACATGTATAAGCCATTCCCATAGCTGCTTAAAACAAAGTACTGCACCCCATTCTAATTCAGGACAGAGAATAGGATTTTCTATCACTCTTTTCCACCCATCCAGCAAGGAGATTCTACCAGTCTTTGAGCAGATATAGATTATATTTCAAAGAGGGCAAATAAAGAATTAAGCATTATTTGTTGTTATGAAAGGACATATATTTAAATCTTGTTTTTAATGGAACTTAAAAGTAATACAATAGTGAACCAGTTTGTTGGTTTAGTTAAAACACCAGGCGCATGAGTTCTAGTTCACAGATCCAGTGACTCTGTTTCAGCCTTAGAAAGAAGACAATGGCAATCCACATCTGAAATTGAAAAAAGTAATACAATGGGTGTTATGTATGTTTCCACACTATATAAAAAAATTAAATAACTTGATTTGTAACTTGCTTTGTTAAGCACACTAGCTTGTAAGGAAAAGTATGGAAGAACTGAAAGGAAAGCTCTTTCTTCTGAGGAAGAATTTCTGCTAAGATTGCTGTATTTTTTATTTAAGTGTATTGATCTACTGTTCCAGTATGGTGTCACTGAGACTTGGGGACTTTTAATGAAGTGACTGATTGCTTTTAAACAAAATTTGTGTAGTAATTTAATACATATTAAACAATAGGTACACTATTTGAATATTGAAATAATATAATTTGTATCCATTTAGTATTTCTTGTAAAATTGTCCTTTTGTGTTGTCTTGTGTTTCAGAGGATGGATCTTGGAGAGTGTCTGAAGGTGCATGATTTGGCGTTAAGAGCAGATTATGAAATTGCATCAAAAGAGCAAGACTTTTTCTTTGAACTTGATGTATGTTCTATCATCAAATTATCTTTATATTATAAAGAATGGAAAGAGAATTGGTAGTGATAACATCTGGTCAAATTGTATATTATTGTAAAATATTTAATATAGAATTAATTTAGAATTTCTGACAGTTATTAGTAAAGTGTGCAATTATTTGAACCTGAAGTGAGAAAGGTGTTTCATTTTAAATTAAAAGGTAAATAACTTCAGACTTGCACATGATCTTAGTACCTTGAAGAAGGCATGCATTTTCCTAGTGTCACACAGTAATTACACTGTCCTATTTATCTTTCAACAAAGGAAAAAAGTGGAGCACACACTAAATAAAAAGCCACCCAGAATCCCTTTATCAGGGAGATAGGCATCAAATAATTTTAATAAAGATTTGACAGACACACACACACGCACACACACACGCACACACACACACACGAGTTGAAACATTGTTGAATACAGAGCCTTCAGATTTTTATAGTAGATTCTCTGAAACCATCATCAAATTATAGCTAATTTCTTGGGATATTTGAATAACTTGAATATCGGAAATGTGAAATCTTCATTCCCATTTTAGTTTTATTTCTGCCAGTTCTAAATCAGTGATATATGCAACTCAGTCCTCAAAATGATCGTTCTCATCTGTTTGATTGAATATTTGTGAATACAAGTGTCGATGTGATTATTTCCTTGAAAGTAAGAATTCATGTAATGATGATTTCAATTTTGTTTTACATTCTTCCAGAAAAGTATTAAGTATAATTAAACCAGCAATTTATACATTTAATATTTAGTTCTACTGTCAACTTTTGCATTCTGAAAAGGTGCTTATTTCTAATCAGTATGATACTTTTTTGATTTATATGTTAGGCGATGGATCACCTCCAATCATTCATTGCTGACTGTGATAGGAGAACTGAAGTGGCAAAGAAAAGACTGGCTGAAACTCAAGAAGAGATCAGTGCTGAAGTGGCAGCCAAAGTAAGTACTTAATATTCACTCACTATAGGGCTTTCCCTGGGGACTTCCAACTTGGTTTTATATATAGCATTTATATAAAAGAATTTTGGAAGTCCCATTTTATATCAAATTAGTGGGTAACAAAAGACAAAATGCACAAAACTACGCAGTTTTTTAGCTGAGTAAAGATTTGGTTTTGATTTTTAGTTTTGTTTAAGAATGTGTACAACACATAAGTATAGATGCCTACATGTACATATTTGTGCATTACAAGGGTCTTTAATTGAATTAAAAATGGGATATATTGGGGAGAAGCAGTGATTGCAAAATGCTAAGTATTTTTTTTTCTTGGCTGTGAGAAGAGGCAATTAAATGTAGCTTCTTTTTGCCTGTTTGTCTGTAAGGATAAACACTGTAGTGCCTTGAAACTACATCTCTCTATTGGTTATTTGGCATGGTTGGCTGGGGCTTTTAAAGTTTAAACTTTTGAAGGACACTAATTATCCATCTCTGCCTTAGTGGTATGAAGACACTTGTCTGTAAAAATAATCTGAGCGGAAATGAAACACTTCCCATGTTACAGTCATTTATTGAACATTAATTCATTTTCAGTGTTGAAAATTTTGAAATGTTGCTCCTTTTTCACATTCAAGTACTATAAGCAACCTATATAAACATTTCTATTTATTATTGTTCAAAATCTGCATAGAGCATTCATAGCATAAGTATACCCTGGAAAAGGAAATGGCTAGCTGAACAGAAGCACTTCATTGTGCAGTGTCTTATTGCTTTATATTGATATGGCTTCTACATAGTGAACATTAATAATATTAGCAAGTGTAAATATTGCTTTTCTCTCTGAAAGGCTGAACGAGTCCATGAACTAAATGAGGAAATTGGAAAACTGCTTGCTAAAGTTGAACAACTTGGAGCTGATGGAAATGTGGAAGAGTCTCAGAAAGTAATGGATGAAGTAGAGAAAGCAAGGGCAAAGAAAAGAGAAGCAGAGGTAATCTGATTATGTATAAAAGTTTATTCTTTCGTTAGTCGTAGAAGGACAAATTCTTATTCATGGAGTTGATAACTAAAAGAATATTTAAACTATATTCATTGTTCTCGAAATTTCAGTAAATACACATGCACCCTCCAACCAATTGTTTAACTTTATTTTATTTTATTTGTGGCTCATCTCAATTTTATACTAGGCACAATGAACTTGTGCAACTTCTTTCCCTTTATGAAGATTGGCACATAGAGAAAGGAATCCCTCTACTTGTCAGAATATTTCCTTAATCTGATTCTGGTAAACTATCACTAGTTATAATCCTGAGCAAAGTTCCTTGGTACCAGAAGGATTAAGACATTCATAAAAGGATGGAACATACTCTGTGGTTTCATTTGCCACAGAATATTGTTTCAGTTGGATAATAATTTTTTAAAAGGGAGAGTGAAAAAAATAGCGCAGATGAATAGCCTGCTGTAATCCTTTCCATTTACAGTATATTTAAGGGAACATGGCTGTTACTCTTCTGAACAAGAACTTCAGAAGAATTTTGCTTATTTACAGATAGCAGATACTCTTACAATACTTTGTTTCATTTTAATCGGGAAAACTAACATACAACAAATATAGAGAACCAAATCAATCAGCTATTGTTGATTCTCTGCTTATTAAGCATGTAAGTTGTTCATAGTGTAAGAGACATATAATAATGCATCTTCTAGGAAGTGTACCGGAATTCCATGCCTGCTTCCAGTTTCCAGCAGCAAAAGCTACGGGTCTGTGAAGTATGTTCAGCCTATCTTGGCCTACATGACAATGACAGGCGGCTTGCTGATCATTTTGGAGGAAAGCTGCACTTGGGTTTTATTGAAATAAGAGAAAAGCTTGAAGAACTAAGGGTAAGTATATATTACTCTTTTCCAACTGTTGTGAACTGTTCATTATTAGACTACTTCAGTAATGTCCTGTTGATACCACACTTGAAATTAATATGATGCAACTGAAAAAGAGGAGCATCCTCAAAAAAATATTATAAATAGCCCTTTCCTGCCTTTCAAACAAGAAATTAACTTAAATTTATATTTAAGTGACTAAGCCAGAGGTGTAGAAGTGTAGTTCCAAAATGTCTATGGAGATTCTCAGTCATTCTGGTCATGGTTGTCCAAAGGTGCTTTTTCAAGAGGCAGCTGGACTTTCTGGTGGGTTTTTTTTTTTTTTTTTGGAAGACCGTTCACTTCTCATCCAAGAAGCTTCTTCAGCTCTCTGGATGGAGGGGAATGGAAGGATTTATACTCCTTGCAGACAGCTGGTCGGATCACTTGAGATAGCTACACGTTCTGAGTCACAAAGGTGCTTTTTCAGGAGGTAACTGGACTTTCTTGTTTTTTCTTTGAGTCCAGTTGCCTTCTGAAAAAGCACGCACACACACACGCACACAGGTCCCCCCCCATCTCCACAAGGCAGCCATATCCCTTCACTAACCTGCTTTCCAGCTCTGTTCTCCACCGTCACGTGCAGGGCAAGGAAAGTAATCTGTGGGACTACAGTTAAAAAACCTTCCAACTTCGCAAGATTTTTTTTTCATGAGAAGTTGGAAGGTCTGAACTATCAGTATTTTTTTTTTACCGTAGTCCAACAGACTACTTTTCTTGTTCTGAATGCACAGCAGAGAGCGGAGCTGGGTGGTGGTGAGAGTTTGGCATGGGTGGCTTGGCTGAAGGGCCTTCAGGTAAGCCAGTGCGGGGCCTTTGGGGTAGCTCTGCCCCCCCCTCCCCCCGGCCACCTTGCTTCGCCCTCCCCACCTCCCCACCCCCACCGCCTTACTTCGTTCTTCTTTGCAGTAACTGAGAGGCTGCATGTTGCTTCTGGGCAGGGGAGGCTTAGTCCCCTTACCCAGTTCCCCACCATCGTTTCTCTTTTTCTCTCTCTCTGTCTCACACACACACAGACATTTGATCGCTTGAACTGCTGCACACTTTTCTCCCAGAGGGTGAATGTCTAGTCCATCTATTGTCTCTGAGCACCCCAGAGTCTATAATGTGAAACACAATTCTGGATTAAGATGACCCTAGCTTGAACTAGCAAAACTATTACCACAGTATTTTTCTTACTATAAGACACACTTTATTCCCCCCAAAAAGTGGGTGGAAATGTCTGTGCGTCTTATAGAGCGAATATTGCTGAAGCCCCACCCACCTGGTAGCCCCCACCCTTTGGCTGTTTTCGGCCTCCACAAGTCCTGTTTAGGCCCGTTCCAGGTGGTAATAGGTGGTGGCGGGGATCTCCGCCGCCTCAAAAAGGCCAAAAATGGGATGTACAGAAGCCAAAAATGGGGTGTGCGGAGACTGAAAACAGGACGTGCAGAGGCAGCAATGGGCGGCGGCAATCCCCGCCGCCTTTAACAACTGATTGGCAGTATTCCGGGAGGCCATTCCAATCGCCAATCAGCTGCTAGTGCTAAATGAGGCTGCAAGAACCTGCTGAAGCTAACCAGGCTGTTTGCTGCAAGGACGCTAGCCAGATGAATATCGATGGATGCTGGGATGCAGAGGCAGAATTTTTTTTCTTGTTTTCCTCCTCTAAAGCTAATGTGCGTCTTAATGGTCCAGAGTGTCTTATGGAGCAAAAAATACGGTATATGTTTATGAAAGAATTATGTTATTTTATAGCCTGACTTTGACATTACTAGCAATTTTATTTATAGTCATTTATTTTCCTGCTGCTTTTTTTTTTTAATTCACATTTATAT
>AZIM01001344.1:345861-363459 GCA_000516915.1 Ophiophagus hannah | reverse complement strand
TTTTCTCACAGACCACCAGTGGGCCGCAGATCAGTTGGCAACCACTGCTCTGGAGTAGCCAATGAAATGAAAAAGGGTTTCTTGAATTAATCTCCTTTTAAAATCATGAGGCATACTAATATTCTTTAAGGCCATTAAGCATTAATTTGTTAATACAGGATATTCTGACTACAGATTTTTTGAAAACTGTTAACCTCCACACTAGTGATATTCTTTGTAATAGATTTAAATCAGTCTATTCTAGATTAGTCAATAATTTAGAATCATCCAAAATACATGTAAATGCTGATAGTAGAATTTCAGATCATACTAATGTGTCTACACCAAATTGTGAAAGGAAATGATTTGATTGAATATTTGGATTTTGAAGTTATGAACAATTAATTTTTCTTGCATTATCCTAAATGAAGTAAATAATTATTAATGTTAATACCTATTAGTTAATGATCCGCTCCTTCAAAAAAAATTGCTTGTAGTTTTCAAACTGGAATTATCCCTGTGCATATATTTATCATGTGAATAAGAATGAACATATGTCCTATCAATTTCCAAATGTTGCTTACAAGAAATACAATAGAATTACAGGTAAACATGGAATCGTGCCTTTGCCATATCTAAGGAACAAATAATAACATGTCCACATAACAGCTTTTCAACTTGGTCACTTAAATTCTATTTTAAAAATGCTAAATATCAATCAATACATTTGAAAATCAGATTGTTATGATAGTTGTAATTAGATAAAAAAAATCTAGGGGTCTATTTTCCCATGGAAAATTTCTTATTTGTCTGAGTTACCTTTAAAATATTAACATTAAAATAAAGATACTCTTCGAGTTACAACTGTAATGGAGCCTGCCTATTATGGTTGAAAGTCAGGAAGGCTTCATTAATGATTCCCCCCCTCCCTCCATCCCTGCTCTGCCCAATTCATTTGTTAAAGGAACATGCAGGTTGTGAAGTGGAGCAGGGGATGTTTCAGGACCCTGAGAATCCTAGTGCAGGCACAAACCCACCTACATCACACCTCCCAAAGGTCACCATAACCCTATGGTCTTCCTCCCTACCCCACTCCATTACAATTGCACATTTATGTTTCAAAGATCCTCAGAGCTCAGGAAGACAGCACAGGGAAAGAGGATAGGCTGCTTTATTGCTGGGCCGTGTTGCATAATCAAAGAGAAGAAATCCTGCAGTTTTAGCTCCCAAGCGTTAGCTACATTAATTTTATGCTAATGCTAGGGAAACTAAGACAAGTGATGAGAGAAAAACCAGCAGGTTTTCTCCTTGCCAGCACTAGCCTTAGCTCTCCCAGTATTAGCAACATTAGCCTAGCTAATCCTGGGGGAGCCAAGACTAGTGATGAAAAGAAAAGTGATGGCAGGACTTCTCTTTGATTATGCCATGTGGGCCAGCAATTGAGAAGCCTGACCTCTTTTTCTACCTCAACTTCCTGAGCTCTGTATATCTTTGAAAGGTAAGTGAGAAAACATGACCGGGGTGGGGAGGAGTGTGTGGAACCCAGTGGGGTGGCAAAGCAGGCCCAGTGGGGTGGGGTGCTGTAGCATCTCCGCAGCCAGTCACAAGGGCAAATGATTGTAGGGGTGCTGCCACAGGCGTAACTTTGGGGCTGGGACAGTACCTGTTTGGGTATCTGTTGTAACTTTGAACGGTCACTAAGAGACTTGTATGTCAAGGACTACCTGTTTGTTGCTATTAATTGTTTTGTGAGGGAGATGGACAATTTTTAAATTTGATAAAAATATAAATAACTGTTAAATACATATGTCAATTATGAAATAATGTTCATATTTATATCTTTTACAATATGTTCATTAAGATTTATATCATTAATCATAACCATATTAATGTGAGATAAACCATTTGATATATTATTACATTTCCCCGGAATAATTATTTTGAATAGTTAAAGACATTTGAAAAGTAAAGCTCCAATTTGTTACAAATGTCTACAGTTATGTTCTGTGAGACATCTTAATAGTGCAGGTGATAATTCAATTTGTAATTTATATAAATTCATCTTTATTTTTTCTTTATTCTTAGATCTCGATCTCATAGCAAGAACCCCAAAAGGTAGGATGTTCTTTTTTTCTCTGTGAATATAAAGTTATATCTATCAAACATTAAGAAAGGTTTTCCTTAAAGCAAACCCATTGTGATTTTTTTCTACTATGATAATTATATGACATACAGTAAATACTTGAGACAATTATATAAGTCAGAGAAGATTTTAAATAAATCTAATAAAACTTACAAAATAGGCAGATACAGATTTTCTAAAATTTACATTGCCTGTGAATATAAATGCCTACCTAAAAATGAAAAGCCACTAGAGGGAGTGCCAGTTCATCTTCCTGAGCTACAACTGCCTTATTGGTCCAGCCACTAAGAAAGCCATTTTTTGTCTCCTGAAAGATAGAGATTGACACTTTATCAGATTTCAGGGAGCCCATAAACAGATTTGGAAAGAGGGGTTTCTAAAATGTCGGTGATCTAGTCATTAAAGGTCATACACAGCATTATGAATTGGACTTAGAAAGCAAACTAGTAACCGGTGCAGTACCATTAGCTGTAATGTATTAGTGAATTATAGTCCAGCAAGAGAGTACTCAGCAGTATTCTTACCGCTGCATAGTTTTTGAAGACTCCAAAGATAGCATCAAGTTGAGCAATTCTGACTGGATGTAACTCAGGCAATTTTTATTGGAGCCAGGACTCAATCCAAGGCCCCCATCCCCCAAGTATTCGTCCTCTAAAAGAGTTTAAAAATCCATCTCTGAAATCTATTTCTGAGGCCGTGTGTTTTCTTACAAGTAGTATCACTGGGTTTATTGAAGGTATGAAAATAACCATAATAAAAATAGAACATGCTTACTTTTATGATATTACACAAGATTACCTTTTCCAAAGCTCCAAAAGCAAATACTTTAGTTAACTGTAGGTACAATAACAGTTAACAATCGAGTTTTAAAGGTTTTTATAAGGTGAGAGATAACATTTCTTCCAAATGTTACTTGAAGTTAAAACAGAAGATATAGACTTCTTACCAATAGAAGAAAATATTTGTAGATCAGAGTTGAACTGAGGGTCCTTGGTGCTCTCTGAGCTTGGTAATTTTCTTGCAGACCTTTACCATATTAGGTAACATCATCAGCATTCATTGTGTTAATTAGCTCATTGTGGTAATGAAATGATTGCAAGAAAACTACCAAGCTCAGAGCACCAAGGACCTTACAGAAACTACTTAGACTCACATTTGACTCCTGCTGTACTCATGTATGTTTCAAGTATTTATTTTTTTGGTAATAGAATAGAATTGGTTTGCTACTGCTGCCTTTTGGGCTTTTTTAAAAATATGCAGGTTTTGCTTATAGCCTTGGAATTTCCTAATGGTCTTTCTTCCAAGTGCTGCCTAGGGCTAACTCTTAGTTTGTACAAGATCACTCAAAATTAGTTAGCTGATGTCGCCTGCTATTTAATTGAACTGATTACTGTTTTTAAACCATTGAAAATGTGTTTAGATTGTATCTAGACCTAAAGTGTTCTATTTCAATTTCTTTGTGACTTATTTTAAGTTAGAAATTCCTCAGTGATGTGTCTGCTTAATACTAGGGTATGCCTGCTACAACCTTGCCAATTAAAGAGTGTTGTTTTTATTTGTTTTTAATCAACCACCGTTAATTAAACTTCAAGACTTTTAAACTTCAATAGTAGATAACTCCTTATTTCATATAAAGCATTCCAGCGGTCTCCAAACTTTTCAAAATCTTGACAAAAAGATTGTTCCAGTAAGATATTTTCCTTTTATGACTGGACTAATAGAATTGTTAGGGATTAATTGAATTATTAAGGGTTTCTTCTCATCTACTATAAAAAAATTTCAGATCTAGATCCCGAGATCGCCGTAGACATCGATCTCGGTCATCCTCCCGTGAACGAAAGAAAAGAACCCGTTCCAGGTCCCGTGAAAAGCGACATCGTCATAGGTCTCGTTCTACTAGTCGCAGCCGGAGTCGCAGTCACCATAGGAGCAGTCACAGCTCCAGAGACAGAAGCAGAGAACCCAATTCCAAAAAAAGGTAATATTTTAATATGCAGTTGGCATTTTGTTAGCTTTTGAACAGAAAAGATTGCACCTAGGCCATCAACCGATCTTCAACAGTAGCTGAGGGGTTTTTTCATTTTGTTTATTATAAGTACATTGGAACAGTGTACTTCAAAATCTTTTAATTATAATCAACTCAGGTGCAAACTTAGGGTAGCTATAATCAAACAAGGAAATATCAGCATGCTTGGAAGATTCACAAGGTTTGCAGAAGTGGGAAGAAATCTGAGGAGACAAATTCACCCCTACCCCTACTCTAAGTCAGAAGTTACATTCTCACTTGTCAATTAAAAAAAACTAGTTCATTTTGGAAGAACATGGGAAACTGAATAGAATACAGGTAGGTAGTCATCGACTGAAGACCACAGTTGGGACTGGTAATTTCCATTGTAAGTTGTGCAGCCACAGATTGAGTTGGACCCAATTTTACGACAATTTTTACAGCAGTTGTTGAACGAATCACATGGTCATTAAGCAAATCCAGCTTCCCCAATGATTTTTTTTTTTTTGCCAGAAATTGGCAAAAGTAGCAAATCGCAGTGACGTGACCCAAAGGATGCTACCAGTCATAAAAGCAGATTGGCCAAGTGCTGAATTGTAATTTCATGGCCAAAGGGGTGGTGCAACAGCCGTAAATGGAAGTACATGGTGTAAGTCCCTTTTTCTGAGGCCATTGTAAATTTGAACAGCTGTTAAAACAGCCATAAGTCAAAAACTAGCTGTAGACTGAAATTGAATTCTGGAGATATTTTGCAGCAAGTTCTTTTTAAGAGATTAATATAAAATTCTACATTTATCAACTTGAAAGGGAACAGCAATAACATCAATAAATTCAAAAGCAATACCAAAAAGTGAATATAAGATTGTAGTCTAAATTTCAATTTCCTAGCATGATTTGGTTTGTAACATTTTTAAATTTAATTTAGCAAATATTTTTAGTTTTATATTTCACTTTGGGATTTTTGTTCAGTCTTTAATAATTTCAACTCATTTAAATGTGCTATGTCCATTTATATTCAGTATGTGTTTAGTCTTCATTTACCTAATTAAAGTAGGTAATAAAGTTAAATACCTGAAGTAGTAACTTTACAAACTAAGGTCTTCAAACCTACAGAAATAAATTGCAGTATTAGCAGAAATTGATAGAATTAAATTTGGCTATGTGATTGCGGTTGAATTCTGTTTACAAAAAAACAGTCTCAGGTGAATTCATCAAGTTTTAGGTATTTTTTCAGCATTCAGTCTTCCTTGAAATTACATTTCAAAACCCATTTTTTTCTTTTGATCGTTTGCCCTTTTATTCAGTTAGTCAAAACTTCAGGTCTGATCTCCAAGTTCAGCTTTAACTTTTATAAGCATATCATTTAAATGTAAGTTGAGTCTGGCACTGTGGATCTGCATTATTTCTAGTAGCTGAAACTAATTTTACTTACTATAAGAAAAATATACTGGCTAGCACTCATTTGATTTTCTCAACTTTTACACTCTTGAAAAATAAAATTAGTGATTTCAGTTTAAAATTTGTTCTAATTATGTTAGGCTCTGTGTTCTTTCCATTTCAGTTTTGGAAATAATACACAGTGATAATTGTGCTCTGGTAGGCTTAATGAACAGTTAAAATCAAATGAAAATAATGTACATTTTCAGATGCATTAATTTTTTCTTCAGATCATCGAAAGAGAGAGCTTCCAGAGATCAAGAACGAACCAGAGATCGTAACAGAACATCACGTGACAAAGAAAGTTGCCCCAGAGAAAAATCTCCAAGAGATCGAAACTGCAAAGAAAGGAAGCGATCTTATGAAAGTGCAAATGGTCGATCAGAAGACAGGAGAAGCTCAGAGGAACGTGAAGCAGGAGAGATATAACTGGCTGTACATTCACTTGATCCTTTACCTTCCTATGAAGTTGCATACTGTGGTTTAGTTTACAGTTATTAAAAGGGACACCAGTGAGCAATTCCAATGTTTATCTATCTAGGATAGATGTACAGTGTATAAACATGGTTATAATGAAGTCTGAATTGATCCGTTTCCATTGATAATTCAATTGATAAGTGAAGCAGTTTCCTTTTTCCTTCTCCAGTAAACTTGTAAGACATATTTTCAAAGATCTATCTTCAAGATACCAGGTTTATGTACCAACATAATAGATTTAAATGTTTTCTTCTCCAATACAGGTTATAGTAAACAAAACTATAGTGTGCTTTTTGCTTTGGATGCTTTCAAACCTTTATAAGCTCCTCTAGTTTTATTCTGTCAAACAGCAGCACTGAATCATTTTTAAAGAGGTTGAGTGGGTTCCAGGCTTTTGTTACCACCAGAAGATTGAGTTCTCATTTCCTTCTTGAGAACTGAACATGTTTGGCAATGTTTAGGTTGGGGACATGTGCTGAAGAAAATGACAACTTTTAAATTTTATTTTTACAGTGCCTATTTAGACTTGGAAGTCAAACAGCTGTTGCATTTCATCCTTTAAAAAAAAAATTTTTTGAATCTTTTAAATCAAAGCCAGTCCCATGTCTTTGTACAATTTAATTGGTCTATGTTCAATATATTTGTTTTTTTCTTTCAAAATGATTTTTCTGTTTTTTTTTCTTGTGGTGTGTTAACTGCACATCCTTAATTGTAAACAGCAAACAATAATAAAGTAAGCAAAAAAATAATTTTTGTCCAGTGAAATAGCTGTGTGTTCCCACTCCCTCTTAACAATTGATGTGCATGCTTCTAACATTGATACTTTTTTCAATTAAATTTGGAAATCTGTTGAAAGATAATGTTTCATACATGTTGTTCATGAGTATACTGAAAAGTTTATGAAACACAGACTAACTCTAAAATACTTTATGTAACTCATATTTCTATACATACAGAATACAGCTTTCTTTGAAGAGGTAAGTTTTAACAACTGAATTGTACACTTGACACTCCAACAGACATTTTAGACAGAGTAGAGAAATTTATTATCAAATATAACATTGCATAAATATATATAAACAACCCAAGTATGTATAAATATATTACCTTCCATTAATTTGTCACAGAAATTTCATATCTAGTTCTGGAGCTAAAACTGCTTCAGATTCTTTTTTATGGTTTAATAGCTTTTGTAATGATGAAGAACTTTTTCCTCAAAGTTAAGCAAAACTAAACCCGTAAACTAACTTTGTTCTTTCCTTTGCTATCCTTAGATGATTAATTAATCCCAACAAGTTTTGTTTTAAAATTCTTTGAAATGACAAGTACAAAATTCATTATTGTCAAATGATGCTTAGTTGATCATAGTTAACTAACATGTTAATCGGGGCTATTATGGTGTTCTAAATTTACAGAGTGAAAGTATGCGTACTTGGAATTTTTAAAATGTAGATATAAAATTTTATTTTCAGTAATGGATACGTACCCTTTCTCAGAATATAGTGCCTTGCACTTATTTCAAAATCTACGCAATCCAGCATTGTCTGAATGTATATATCAGTGATGGCGAACCTATGGCAGAGCCATTTGTGCAGGCACACGAGCCCCAGGCAGACTTACCTCACTGCGCATGCGTGTGCCTCCTAGCTGATTTTTGGGCCTTTTTCGGCCTGTCGGAGGCTTGAGGGATGCCTTTGCAGGACAAAAAATAGGCCTGTTTCATCACTTCCTGTATTTCTGGAAATTCTGGAAGTGATGAAACGGGCCCATTTTTTGGCCTGCAAAGCCTGCAGAGGCATCACTCAAGCCTCTGGCAGGCTGAAAAAGGCCTCAAACAGGCTGAAAATCAGCTGGGAGACGTAGTGCAGGTAAGGTGGTCGCGGGGCGGAATCATGCGCATTGCCTTCTATGTGCTGGCACGCACACACATGCAATTTTTGGCATAGGAGCCCAAAAAGGTTAGCCACCACTGGTATATACAATATAAAAGTAAACAATAGATTTTCTCTTAAAAATTGTTTTAGAAAGTAATACATCCAATATATTATTGTTGTTAAAAATGAGCTTGTAAAATATAACTTTTCAGTAACAATAATATAATTGAGTAAAAGATATCATTTTTAGAATTAATAGGAAAAGATAGACTTTTTCATCACATCCTTCCAAACATAGTTTATTCTGATCTTGGTGATTGTAGTTCAGCTTCTTAACTCATGAAAAAGCTCCAGCTTTCTTTTAGTTTTATCTATTCAAGAGCTCTTAATAAATTTGGGAAGCGGCTATAGATCAGAATATTTAACTCTAAAACAGGGGTGTCAAACTCACGGCCCGTACTGGCCAGATGCATTACGTACTGTCTCTGGCCCTGCCTGGTTTAGCAAAGGGGGGGAAGTCCCGATATGTCACATGACGCCGCGAGTTTGACACCCCTGCTCTAAAACAAATTGTTTAAACTAGGATTGCTACTTGGTTCAATTAATAATTGAGTGCTCCTTTTTTTGTTTAAATTGTTTTCTGAATTTAGTAGGTAGCAAATGATATCAGTATTTTGTTTAGATAACTTGTGTTTAAGATGTAAGCTAAATTTGACCATATACAAGATACATATTAATGAATTAGGCAGTTTTCTGTGTATCAGAAACATTGTTTGCATATTACATTCATAATTACATAGGTTTGAAATGCTGTTCTGGAAATATACACGCATTATTCCAGAATAGGTTTTGGTAGCCTTGTATTGTACATTCTTACAATTTTTGACAGTTTGAAAAAAGAACTTTTTGGTGACCTTCACAAGTAGTGAAAGTAAATTCATACTATATAAAGTAATATCTTTTTTCTAAATATTCTACCATTCAGTTTCCTTGAATGATCATGGGCTCTACTATTAAAAAACTGAGAAAAATCTATTTTCAGAATAATTTGCCTTCAGGATATGCTTCATGTTACCTTAGAGAGGAAAATGTAACAGGGAAATGTAAAATAATCTATTTTTGGAGTGTTTCAATAATCTCTGCTTGAATTAGCTGCATGTCAAAAGTATTTTTCATATAGTCAAACAATTCCTGACTTCAGTAGATTTTCAAATTATGTAATTTGTAGCTTTTTTATAGAATGGCTGAAGTTTGGAAAGCTTGAAAGAACTGCATAAATACAGAAAGACTTAAAATAACAATCGAATAGGGGTTTTTTTACTCAAAATCTGAAAATACTTTAGAATGGCTTCTAAATAATAGTAATGATGACATTCTTTAGACTTACCTTATAGGCTTCCCTCAGAGGTGTCAGGATGATATTTTTAAACTCCTTGGACAATTTTTCATTGCATTTTTTTTTCATGTCAGTCAGCATTTCATATATGTTTTCCTTTTAACATCCTTGCCTTTGTAATTCTGTGGAATTATATGATTCCGACTTTGTATTTCGGACAAAAACTACAAACTGCTTTTTCCATTTGTGGGAAATGATCTAAATATTTATTTTTGAAATAGCAGTGAATATCTGTAGCTCGGGTGTAGGATGAGGGGAAGGTTCTCCGAGCTTGTAGGTTAGATTCTGAACATTTTATTACCAGGTTAGGTAACCTCCTCAAGCGGAGTTTAGGGGATGTCGGGGTCAGTGTTCTATCTGATGTCTATGTGATGATGAAAAGACCATCCTCACACGTCCTCAATTAGATGTTGACTCCATTTAAATCCATTCTAAAGACGTACCACCTGGACCAAGAAACACAAGAAGACATCAGATAAAGAATCATCCCCAATGAGCAAAACACAGCCAAAAGGAGAAGAGAAGAGAGCACTAAAGACACTGAAATGACAAAAGCATTGTCATCGTACCAGCAGACAAAGGCAGCCTGATGGCAAAATGGACAATACATCAGCAAAGCCAAAAATGACACCAACACCTACCAAATAATCCACAATGATACGACAAAACAACAAAATAAAAGACACCCTAAGAAAAATGAAAAAGGAACAACAGCTAACACCACTAGAGAGAAAGCACATTCAACCACAAGACTCCTCCATACCCAGGTTCTAGGACTCCCCAAAATACACCAGAACAGGATCCCCTCATGCCCTATTGTGTCCCTCCCTTGGAACACTGATATACAAACTATCAAAAACCCTAAAGAGGAAACTCAAAAACCTGGTCAACGACTCAACCCACTCAATAAACTCCCCAGAACAATTTCTCCAATGCATCAAGCACACCAAGATCAACAAGAAAAATGGTCTTTGATGTCACCACTCTCGATTGACATTGACCTGGCTAAACAAACCATACACCACCTGCTCACTAAACACCATATCCACAAAAATGATGACACCACAGAACACTCCATATCCACAAACCATCATGAAACCCCTGGATCTGTGCCCCAACACATATTTCAATGGGAAAATCTATAAGCAAGTACAAGATACCCTGATGGGATCACCCATATCATGCCTAATAGCAGAAGCAATCTTGCAGCAGCTTGAATCCATAACTTTACCCACTATCTAACCAAGATTCTGGACACACTACATCGATGACACCTTTGTCATAATCAAACATTCCCAAATTGAAGAAACACCACCTACTCAACAATATTCCCTGGGATCAAACTTCACATGCAAAGAGGAACACTCCCATTCCTAGACATCGACATGAGATACGACAATGGAGAATTGGAAACCCACATCTACCGCAAACCCATGCACACAGACCATATCTTCAGCTTCTAAAGCCACCACCTCACTGCACATAAAAAGAAGCTGTGTCCAGACCCTCTTCAGAAGGGCCAGGACACACTGCAGCACCACAACACCATGACAGCTATCCAAAAAACATTCTGAAGACACAGCACCCAAACCACAATACACTACACAGCCAACCACCATACAAAAACTAACCCTACCATATTCAAAAGAGGTCAAGAAATAAAAGCCAGAATTCTCCACCCCCTAGGAATAGGAATAGCCCACAAACCCATAGCCACACTGCCAGGAATTACACAGAACAAAGACAAGATACAGAAGGATAAAAGAAACAATGTAATCTACAAAATCAACAATTTTGTAACAATTGCAATCCATTCTACCTGGGACAAAAATCATGTCAATTAAAAACCAGGATCCACAAACGCTGGCTGGCAGTTAAATGCCACAATCCCAAATCTTTAAACTCTACCCACACTGACACCAAACAGCACCTGTTCGATCGAAGTAACACAAAAATCATTGGCCACGCTATCACCTGCCATGCTTGCCTGGCACTCCAAAAGCAATTCCATCAACAGACACATTGATCTATAACCAGCCTATGAATCTCTCAGAATCTAAATCAACTGCACAGCCAACTAGAGACAACACAAACCCTCAACCCACCCACGCAAGCTCCCCCCACCAGTACTTCACCTCCCAATGACCATCACCCGATTGTAAGACTCACTGATGACTCACCTGACCCATCATAAGACCCTCACTTGACTCATCACACTGACAATGACATCGGCTGAAGATGTTACTTACCTTGGTAATCGAATGTTTGGAAAGCAATCCACAACTTTAGAGAATGAACCTTCACCCTCATATTTATCTTTGCTGATTTGAAGTATTTAAGTCATAGTTTGCTGTATTCAGTTTCACTGAATTCATTTTTTTAAAGTTAAATTTTGAAGAACATGTTAATTTTCTGAGCAATGTCCTTTCATTTTCCAAATCTCTCACCACCTCTTCTTCTGTCAGTGCTTGTACTTTGTTTAATTGAACTATTGGTTTGCTTTAACACTCATAAAAGGTTGAAGCATAAGTTGTAGATGTATGATGTGTAGCATATATAGTAAGAGGATCCTAAAATGTCAAAAAACTTGCTTTACTTCTTATGAGCAAATAAAAGCCTCGGGGGAATTATAGTAGATACATTTGGAGGAGTAAAAGTGACATAACACGAGGCTCTATGCTGTTTTAGGTACCCATGCAGTCAATGTATGTAATGGGGACCAAGTAATATTTTGCCATGAGCCGCACACTTGATACACTGTCTTTACCTTCTTTTTCCTCCCTCTCAAATTATGAAGATTTATTTTCTGTTCAACCCCATGGAGTCTTTTTAAATAGAATGAGCAAACTGTGGTAGAAAATTGACATGAACTGAATTTTGCTAAAATATGGCAATATGTTAAACAGTGAAAAATTAGGAGTCATGACTTGTTGAGTAAGATTACACAGTTAAGTGTACGTATATACACAATCTATTGTTATTCCAAAAATAGATAAATAACTTCAACTGGGCTCATATATTTATTACTGACAGTATACAATAATTAGATAATGGTAAATGTTTTTCATGCTCCAATTCCTACACTCACCATGCCCAATACCAGCAGACCTGAACTCTTCTCCAGGATGTAAGTAGGGCCTAGTTGATCCTGGAAACACTATGAAATCTCATTATAGGTGAGCCATGCTGGTCAATGGTGGCAAATCAGGAGGATCATGGATAGCATCTTTTCCAATACAAATGTTATTAAAAGGCATAGACTTTCAGGTGCAGAAAAGTAGTGGATTGATGTAGGACTTGGGACGAAGCAGAATAAAAACCAAAACCCTTAGACCAACGATTGAACGTTTAGCAACACGTTCTTTAAAAACGCAAAACAGGAAGGACTACGTAACATTCGAACTGAAATAGCGTTCATAGTAACTAACCACAAAAGTTACAATTTTTTCATACTTTCACAGCAGTTTTTCGGGCAGATCATAACACCCAGGCATCCCGCTAAGTAGGCGGGTCACCTTAGGGACGACCTGTACCCGCTCAAAAATTCTTCTCACATTGCTAGTGAGGACTCGGGCGTCACCCCGAATCGTTATTTTCCTTACTCATAAGTTTAAGGCATACTGCTCTCACCTAGAGGAAGAAAGGTGGTTGACAACAGAGTCGTTCGCAGTGAGGGTGAACTATATAAGACCAAAAAAACCCCACTCTAACAATTTAAATCTCTGTTATTATTCTCTGACTCGCTAATATAAGAAAAATGTTTTAGAATCTGGAAAAATATGCATCTAATATCTCATTTTATACATGCAAATTAAAATGTTGTCGCTTTGGGTTATGGGAAACTTAGTCTCCGCGAAATCTCCAATTACGCGTGATTTGTCTACAGCCGCGAGAAGCTGAGACAAACGGATATAACCGTGAGACCGGAAGTAGTTGCATCTCATGTCCGGGAGTCGGTCGCTGCGACTTTTCTCCGGGCCTAGAGAAAATATGGCGGATTTATCTTTGGATGAACTGATCAAGAAGCGCGGCGTCAGTGTCAATACAAAAGGGAGGTGAGTGGAAAGAACCATCAATCTGCAGAGAAATTACAAGGAGGGAACCTGACGGCCCGCTCCCCATTGTAGCACGCAGAAAAGATCCGTACTGTGTCCGGGAGGGAAGGCCCGCCCAGAGCGACATCCTGCCTTCTGATTGGTTTATCCTTTTGTCAGTCGTTAACCTAGAGAGTTCGGTTCTGTTGACCCACCGTGAGCAGTGCGGGGGTGTCGGCTGGCAGGAAGGCAGCGCCAGTGGGTCTCCGGGCGAGAGGGATACGGGGAGCAGAAGCAGCATGTTGTAGGTGAGGGCTGAGTAGAAAGCTTTTCAAGCGTCCCCGCCTGCCCCAGTGTATCCAGCAATCCGCTCCCCCCTCACCCCGTCTCAAGAAGTGGTTTCCGTTAGTCCCATCTTTAAATACTGCAGCTGGACCTGATTTTGTTCTGTTTTTTTCTTTTTGGACCGGGCTCTTGGTTCTGTGTAATGCAAAAAATGGAAAAGCTACAGTGCACATAGGCTATATCATTTACACTATAAACCTGTTTCAGAGACTTCTTGGAATTGTGGACAAAACCAACATGCTACATTTTCATTAAGAACTATAAATCTGTTATCTATTAAATCTTCTATGATGAATTGGAAGTATTTGATTGTTTTTGTTTTAATTGAAAAGCTTTAGTTAATATGTGGCATTTCTCTTTCAGACTGAACATGAGGCCGGTCTTTGGAGGCATTAGATCTCGAATTGGAAACCAGCAAACCTTTTTAAGCAGATCATCACCCAGTGTCAGTTTTCAGCAGACATTTGATGCACGTCAAAAGATTGGTATTACTGATGCTAGGCACAAAATTGGTGTGAAAGATGCCAGGGAGAAACTGCTTCAGAAAGACGCAAGGTTCAAAATCAAAGGGAAAGTTCAAGATGCCCGGGAGATGCTAAATTCCCGGAAACAACAGACTATAGAAAAAGTGACCAAAGTTATTGATGCTAGAGAGAAAATTAGTTTGAAGAGAAGTGCTCCAGTTGCAGCTACCATGGACACAGTTGTGGAAACAGTATCTCCTGCTGTAAAGATCACAAAAACAATACAAGTAAGTTATTGTTAATTCACTTTCTTTTTTTCTGGTTTCAGAAGAAATGAGTTTATGTTTTTCAAGGAAAAATATTGGCGAAAGTAACAATGCAGTTTATGTTAAATTCTTGACAGTTCATTTCAACTGAATCTCTCAGAATTCCTTATAACAAGATTTATATTCATTCATTTAAATTTATTGGCCACCCAACTCAAGTAGACTTGGCTGGTATACAAAACACTGATAAACAAAATTAATAGGTGGCTCCTACTGAAACATTGCTAACAAACCCACAAAACAAAATAGGCGGCTGTTGAACAATGGCAGACATCAATCCCAGGACCAGAGCCAGACTGTCAATCCTTTGTAGAATTCTAGGAGAAAAAATTCCTTATCTCTGGGTAGGTGCTATTCCAGAGTGTGGAGGCCACCATAGAAAAGGCATGCTTCCTAGATCCCAGAACATGGCAAAATTTAATGGAGGGGACCTGGAGTGCACCCACTCAGCTGGAGCACACTTGGCAGGTAGAAATTATTGGAGATAAATGGTCATCCAGGTATCCATTCTCAAGCCAACTGACAGCCAATGCAGCTTGCTTGCAATGGTGAAACATGGGTACATCAAGATGCACCTATTACTGCTTGTGCCACTGCAGTTGAAACCATTCTAGGATAGTCTGAGGGACAGCCCCACATACAGCATATTGCAGTAATCAAAGCTTGAGGCGACCAGGGCGTGAATGGTTATCTGAAGGGTCTCCCAATCAAGGAAGGGGCACAACTGGCGTACAAGATGTACTTGTGCATAGGACTTCTGGCCACAACTGCTTCCTGCTCTTTGAACAGTAGCTGCAATTTCACAAGAACCCCCAAGTTGCATACTAGTTTTGACTGGGAAAGTATAGCTCCATCCAAGATCATCCAAGGATGGTGATATCATCAACCTAGAGAGTCCAAATAGCCACAACCACTCAGTCGCGTTAGGATTGAGTCAAAGTCTATTGTGTCCCATTCAGACTCAGTTTCCAGACAGGGAGTCAAGACATTGACAACTACACTTGTGACACTTGGTGTTCAAATAAAGAATTGCACCCTGAACTGGCAGCAGATGACCTCTCTTAGGGGTTTCATGTAGCTGTTGAACAGGAGGAAGGGCAATGTTGAATCCAAAGGCATTCTCCCCACCCCCCACCCCTTCCTCCCAGACTAGAACCAGTCTGAAGAAGGAGTGAACACCTGGAGCCCAGTGACGCCCACTTTTTATCCCTGCAGTCCAGAAGGATACTATGGTCGACAAATTCAAAAGCTGCTGAGGGATTAAGGAGCACCAGGATGGATGCACCACTCACATCTTGGTTCTGCTAGAAGTCATCAGCAAGTGTGCCCAACACTGTCTCTGTCCTATACACTGGCCTGAAGCCAGACTGAAACAGCTTCAGACATCAGTATTTTGTAAAATACATCTGTGTCAACTGTTGAAGATGTTTTTTTCTTAGCAGATGAATGAGGATGACATTCTCCGATATTCTGAACATACAGTGACAACATTTTTGTAACGATAGGAGAAATCAATGTATGTAAGACATTTAGCTGTCTTCTCTAGATCAAATATGAGGAACTGGCTCTTTCAGGGTTATTCACCATAGTAAAATAATATTTTTCTTAATGCAGTGTTCCAAGTGTATGGGAAATACTACTGCAGTTAAGTTTATAATAGATGTAGATATTTATTTTGCCAACATCTAATATCTTAATATGAATTATATAAAACTGCATTATTTAAATGACAAACTTGTAATCTCTCCTAAATGACAAATTTGTAATCTCTTTTCCTCTTGTATAAATTTCAACAAGAGGGACAAATTGGTGCTGTATAGCTGTTTGGGGCTTCAGTTCTTATCAAGACAGTATGTAGAGAGCATCAAGTTCATACCCTTATGGTTATATTAAAAATTATACATTGATTTATGTTGTATCTTGAGTAAACTAAACAGTGCTTTATTTAAAAAATTTAAGATTCCTTGAATTGAACTAGGCTTCTGGTGATTGCTTCTATGCAGTTTTTTTTGGCAGTACACAGAAGTAACATGTATTTTTAAAAGTCTAACTGATAGTTTTGTAATTCCCAGATTTTTCCCTTTGATCACAACCAGCTCTGCTTAGTTCCTACAACCAGCCAAGGTTGACTAGGTGCTATCACTCACTGAGGCAGTTTTGTAATGAATTTGAAATAAGATGCCACAATGATTCTGTTTACTTCGCTAAGCACACCATAAAAGAGAAAAGGGAAGATAGACTGTATCCCTTGAAGCAGAAAAGATATTCTGTAAATATTTAGTAATGCACTACTCATAAAGATGGCAGGTTAATACAAATGCATCAGCCTGCCATCTGGCTCAGAATGCTATATTGTTCTGTAATTTTCAGTTTTCCCATAGAAACAATGGTATATTATGCACACAAAGCTGATAGCATATATGTATACATACCTATCGAATTGCTTGGAAAGATATCTTAATTTCCCAAAGGTATTATGCCATCTTACCTGCTATCAGTACAAGAAGGGATTAGTTCAGTATTTTTGTCTGTCTTCTCCAGTTTTATGCTAAAAGCTTCCCAGTCTTTGTCTCTGTATCAGGTTGTCAAGCTTAAGGCACTCTACGACATGTTAAAATGTCATCCAGTTTTTCCTTCTTTGTTCAGTTATAATCCAGAAAAACTTTGTTCAGTTGTAATCCAACTTAAAAATGTACAATCAAACAAATTCCAACAATTCCCTTTTGCTTTTTAAGTTCTATTTTAGGGCAGAAGCAACAGCCTGCTCCACAGAGGCTGATTGATCGTGGTAAATACACTGAGTTCTGACTGTAGAATTTGTTTTAAAAACCAAACAGTTACTTTTAATAATCAGTCTGATACCATTGAGTTAGAGCTTGCCTTACAGTAAAAAGTACAGTGATTTTTCCAGAGTTTTGTTATCGTATCTCACAAATAAAACCAGGCTGATTCCAGATATCTGACTAAAAGTCAGAGAAAGCTTGAGGTAATAATTCTGTAAAGCATTGAGCCTTCTCTGGGTACCTTTACAAAAAGTTTGGAAGCAGAACACAATTATGGGACAAAGCAGTTCCTGCAATTATGCTTTCTTTTTTTATTTTATTTATTTATTTTATTT
>AZIM01001344.1:329387-343604 GCA_000516915.1 Ophiophagus hannah | reverse complement strand
TCAACTCCCAGAATTCCTCTTCCAGTCACGTTAGCTCAGGAATTCTGGGAGTTGAAGTCCATAAATCTTAACCTTGCCAAGTTTGAAGACCCTTGCCTTAAAGGAATTATTGTGATAAATAACAGGCTATGGGTTTCAACCAAAATTAGTGATCTGTGCTTGTCATTTTGTTTGCTTACTATTCTATCTTCCTACCTACTTGTATGCCACCTCAATTGCTGGTGTAACTCTAGATGGCTAACATATAAGATTAAAATAACAGAATTAAAACAAATAAAAGAACAACAATCAAATGGTAAGAATAACTACAGGACTTCAGGGGAAAGAATCAAATTCAAAGATCAAAATACGATACCAGGGAGTAGATTACCTCATCCTATCATCATCCATTTTTGTTTTTATAGTTTTAACTCTGAAGTTGCATGCGGTAATCCAGAAAGATTCCTGCTTTAGTTTTAGAATATATAATTCAATTTTGTGATAAAGAGAGTCAGTGGGTGGGAAGATGATGTTTTCAGCATACCAGAATATATTTTCTGGACAAATAATATCACATTCGAATTCAGTACTCTATTACAGTCCAGAAGGGGAAGTTTTCAAAAGTTTTCAAAGTTTAATGAAGAATAATAAGCAGGGTTAAATGGGTAAATCAGGTCCCACGTTGTATGCTAAGATTTTGAGAAAGAAAACAAAAGATTTCTTATGCTTGATTAAAACCACACCAACATCTGGTTTGAACATTTATTCAGTGACTGTGTGTTTAGCTAACTTTTATTAAATCACAAGTAGCTGGGTTCACAAACACATTATCTGAAATGCAAACAAACCATGTTGTGCCTTAATATGATGTGTAAATCTTTGGCTTGCTGTGTATAATAAGACTGGGCAACATCTTGAAAATAAATCCAAAGAATTGCTTGGGTCCTTGTGTAAGCATAGCATCTCTCTGTTATTTATTAAAGTAGCCCAATCTTTTTCAAGCTTCTGTGAAAACAATGGTGGTAATTTAAAAAATCCATTCATTAAAGTTAAAGTAAATCTTAAGACTATTTTATAGATCAATTGTCAAAAAAGAGAGAGCTTATTGATTTTTGTTGCAATGTTGTTATGATCTTAGTGTAATCTCTCATGAATTGATTGTTCTGATTCATATATATTTTTTGTTGTCCTAACTGTTTCTGTCCACAGACTTAAAATCTATAAAAAGGACTTACATTAATTAATGTTCTTTGGACTGTCTGTCTAACTTTAAATATAAAAAAGGAATATATTTTAACATTTTTGCCTATCCTTCATTAAGATTGTTGCTTTATTGTTTCAAATAAATATGAAAAATGAAAAATAATTAAAAAACAGTTTACTTTGCTCACCCATTTTGTATCTTTTTGTCCTCTATTACAAGAATTATTTCAAATGCCTCCTTTGTTTTCCTTAATAGTATCTGGAACTATGTGATTTTTAAAAATGTATTCTAAATTAGATGAAACATTTGCTGATAGAGGCAGTGTATTTCATTAAGATTACTCTGGTTTGTAACATTTTTAGAAAAATTAAATAGTGTATTTATTTTTTTATTTTATTTTATTTTATTTTTATTGGACTTGTATGCTGCCCTATCTCCCAAAGGGACTCAGGGCGGCTCACATCCTAAAAACAGACAATAACCAACAACAGTTAAAAAACAATTAAACTCCAATGTCCAATAAATTAACAATTTAAAACTAAGCAATAAAACCCCCCCTACCCCACCCCCCACCTCGTTCAGTCTAGGCCGACCGGTTGAAATAACCAAGTCTTGGTTATTTCTCATGTAATAAACCTTTATTTTAAAAAAACATGAAATGCTTCAATTTTCAGTATACTCTAAGGCTCCAACCAGCAGGTTGTTAGAGAAAAGCTAAAGGAATGGGTTAGCTTAATTCAACAGCTATATGTCTTGTCTAGATCACATGAGTTTGTTCCTGCAGCTAAATTATCTGATGTGAAAGATCTTGCGATGTAATACTATTTGGCTTTTGGTGTTTGGAAGAAAGGAATTGCTTCTGGCATTTCCAGTATTTTATTTTCCAATATTTTGTGTTTTGTTTGTGCAGGCTGGACACAGTGGCAACAAGTTTTCTCTCTCAAAGACAGTCCCTCTTACAAAAGTTGTCCAGAATGATGCATATACAGCTCCTCCAGTTCCTCCTTCCCCTATCCGAACAAAGACCCTCACAAACATGTCTAGAACCTTAGTGACCAAGGAGGAACCTCCTAAAGAGCCTACAGTGGTTGAGGTAAGTTGAAGATGTGGAGGGGGTGTCTTTGTATGCTGTCCTTAGTATTGTAAAATTCTTTTAAAATTAATTTTAGTCTAAAATGAGGTGAACAGATATACTCTGTCCTTTTCCCAAATACAGAGGTGCAAAAGTCACCAAAGCACCTTCAGGGGACTGTTCCCAGAGAATTCCAGAGAACTATATTAATGATGCTGAACTGTGTTTAAATAAATTAAATTGCATTTAGTTTTTGTCTCGCTCCATTTTTTGACATGGCAGTTTCCTTCATGCCACTGATAACTGTGTGTGGTTCACAATTGTGGATGGGCTCTCCCCACCCCAATATAAGTACAGAATTGTATATAAAATGAGCTATTTGTGGAACCCAGTATAAATTTTTGCTGACTTGAATATGCTTTATATGGTGGTTGGATATTAGTTAGGGGGAATACAGGTAGTCCTCAACTTACGACCACAACTGATCCCTAAAGTTCTGTTGTTAAGCAAGATGGTTATTTAACTGAATTTTGCCCCATTTTATGACCTTTTTGCCAAAATTGTAAGTGAATCATTTAATCATTACAGTTCTTAATTTAGTAACATGGTTGTTAAGTGAACCTGGCTTCCCCATTGACTTTACTTGTCAGAAGGTCACAAAAGGCCATCACATGACCCCAGAGCACTACACCTGTCATAAATGTGTGCCAGTTGCCAAGCATCTGAATTTTGANNATGTGACCATGGGGATGCTGCAATGGACATGTGAAAAAAGTCATAAATCATTTTTTTCAATGCTGTTGTAACTTTGGTCACTAAACAAANNGTTGTAAGTCAAGGACTACCTGCATTCTGAAATTGTAGAAATTTAACCATAGACTTTAGCTTTTCACCTTGCTTGTGTGTATTATTATATCACTGATGGTGTTCTCTATTGCTGATGTTTGCCTTCTTTTTATTATAGCCAGCCTTCAGTCCTTTAGAGGGTACTAAGATGACTGTGAATAATTTACACCCCCGTGTTACAGAAGAGGACATTGTTGTGAGTATTGTATGTTTTTCAAGTCCAAGAGTACAGATAATTTTCAACTTATAAGCACACTTGGGACCAGAATTTCCATTATAGATTGGTGCAGGCATAATGCAAATCACCATATGATTGGACCCGATTTTATGACCATTTGTACCATGGTTGTTAAACAAATCACCTGGTCATTAAGCAAATCATGTGGTTATGAAGCAAATCCAGCTTCCCCAGTTGATGCTTAGTATCATAAACTATCAGGGAAGGTCTCAAATCGCAGTCATATGACCACAAGATACTGCAACTGGTCGTAAGTGCAAGATGGTTGCCAAGCACCCAAATTGCAATCACATACTTTGAGGCTGGTGCAACTGTCATAAGTGTGAGGATAGGTCGTAAATCACTTTCCGAGGTCGTAACTTTGAAATGTTGTTAAATGAATACCCATGTCAAGGAGTGCCTGTAACCTGTTTTCTGAATGTTTCCATTAAATAGTGTAATAAGGAACATGTTTTTGAGAAACTGGAACTTTTTATCAAAAGCTGACTAATAATCTGCTTAAGTTTGTCTCCTTCGTCCCTTAGATATCTTCTAATTTACAATAAATTAAATACCAGAAGGAATTTAATAGTTCAAAGGAAAGCCTTATGTTTGTGACACTGAAGCACAAAAGCCTTTGCTGTAAGCTTGACACTGTATATAACTATACAGTTGTTTCAAAATCTAAGGAATCTAGAACATTTATAAAATGCAGGGAATGCTGTAGTATCTCACTCATAGACCATTTTTGCTATAATGCAGAAACTCTTCAATACTAGATGTTTTAATTTACTGATAATAAGACTTCATAAATACAAAAACTGGAAGAGACATGCACTTTAGGTAGTATCTAAACCTAGTATCTTGCTGCTATGCCTTTAACAATCCTATCTTGTTTAAAGTTATAGCAGTACTATATTCTTCACTCCAAAACAACTTTTTCCTCAGGAATTGTTCTGTGTGTGTGGTGCCCTAAAGCGAGCTCGTCTAGTGAACCCTGGGATGGCTGAAGTTGTGTTTGTGAAAAAGGAAGATGCCATCACTGCATATAAGAAATATAACAACAGATGCTTGGATGGTGAGCATGAACCTCATGTGAAAAAAATTTCTTTTTTCTTGCTTTGCAAAATACTTCAAACATTTTCAGAAAAACAAAGAATCAAACAATTTAAAAAAATCTATTTTACCAGGATTTAGAAAACAGATTTTTGCAGTTGGAATTTTTCAAATTAACAGTGATTTTTCTTTATATTATCAAGAGGAGAAAAATCATGGAAGCAAATGCTTCTGACACTGAATATAAAGTGAGGAAAGAATGAATATGATCCAGATTATGATTTTCCAGAATTTGTGCCACCTTAGCCACAATTCTAATAGAGTACTTTAAAGCATTGCGTCTTTTGATGTTGTTATGTTTAATTTTTTTCTCACTAGGACAACCAATGAAATGTAATCTTTTCATTAATGGAAATGTCATCACATCAGACCAGCCTATTTTGCTGTAAGTGTATTACATTCATAAAATTAAAGATCTTTAAGGACAGAATATAAACAAGATGTAAATAAAATTTGCCTTAGATAATTAGCCTGAAAAAATGAAAAGCTATTTGAGTTCAGCATTATAATCAATAGCACCCATTTCATTCCTGATTATCATTCAGTATTGGAGCTTCTAGCATTTCTAATTTTGTTCTTTCTTTTTCTTTCCATTACTCTTGTATATAAAAAAATAAATACTATTGCTTGAGTCTATATTCTGTCAAGAGGCTAAATATAATGTTATTTCTTGTAATTCTGCCTAGTCGATTGAGTGACACTCCTTCAGTGAAGAAAGAAATTGAACCACGTCGGACAAGCACAGGAACATCTTCAAATCCCCCGGCTGAAGTGGATCCTGACACCATCTTGAAGGCACTCTTCAAATCCTCGGGGACTTCTGCTACTGTGCAGCCTACAGAGTTCAAAATCAAACTTTGAAAAGTAGCAGTCAAAAGTGGACTAGTAAACTGAGTGTGGAAAATTGGGAGACATGGGAACACAATTGTTGTGTTGGACTGCACTCAAACCTTTGTTTTTCTACAGTTGCTACCTTTCCTGTACAGTAGTGTTCCCCTAAATGTGTTTGTTCTGTTTTCATAGTTGGAATTTTTGTCCCAATATTTCTAATGGAATAATTTCCCCTTTCTCTACTGAAATGTGTATCACCATATAATTCTTCCTTTATTACACCTGCCTCCCAACTGCAGTATCCAGCCAGTTAAAAGTACACCTAGTTAAAGGTGTGATAAGCATCTATTGTGACTTTCATTATTTTAGTAAAAATGGTGACCTTTTTGCTTTACCCAACTAATAAACATTTCATTTCAATATATCTGTGTCTGTGGAAGAGGCTTGATATACTATACTCCCAGGCATTGATAATAGCTATGTCTGCTACTCTAAAATTGGTAAAAAGGAAGCAGCAAATGAAATGTTCATGCAGCAACTAATGGCAGAGATTATGAAGGAGTGGGAATATGTATATAACATATTCTACACTACTTTCATTCCCATGTATTCATGTTGTTAATATGTTGATGGAGGAATATTGTTGTGATCTTCAGGATGTTACACAGAAGTGCTTTTCATATGGATTTGTTTGAATGCCAGTAAAGTACTTAGCTTCATTATCTAGTATTTATATTATTTTCCAATTTTTGATATGAAGATCTATACTGCAGAGGAAAATACTGAGATTGTCCCAGTTAAACAGCACAAGATAGAAAATGATACTGTAAGCTGTTTTATATGGTGCTTTAGAATCACAAATAGAGACCTCTGTCTTCCTAGCCCTGATGTCAATAGAATTCAAGTCAGACCTTTATTTTGTTACATTTAAATTTTTCTGAGATATTGGCTCTAAAACAGTTGTCCATAAGCTAATTCAAAGCAATTTTCTCTCTGGCCACAAAACAGTTGATCCCTTAGCAGTTGATTAAGTCAAATATGAAAAGAAGGACTAGGGGGTGACATAATAGCAGTGTTCCAATATCTTAAGAGGCTGCCACAAAAAAGGGGGGGTCAACCTATTCTTCAAAGCACCTGAAGGCAGAATAAGAAGCAATGGATGGTAACTAATCAAGGAGAGAATCAACCTAGAATTAAGGAGAAATTTCCTGACACTTAGAACAATCAGTGAAATTCCAGAAATTGTGGGTGCTTCAACATTGAAGTTTTTTAAGAAGAGATTGGACAACCATTTGTCTGGAATAGTACAGATAGTCCTTGATTTACGATCACAATTGAGCCCAACATTTCTGTTGCTAAGTTACTAACATGGTTATTGTGAATCTGGCTTCCCCATTGACTTCGCTTATCAGAAGGCTGCAAAATTGGATCACATTCCAACCAGGACACTCTAGCGGTCTCAGGTATCTGAATTTAGATCACATGAACATGGGGGTGCCAGAATGGTTGTAAATGTAATGTAAATTTACTTTTTAAAATGCCTTTAAGTTCATACAGTCACTAAATGAACTGTTGTAAGTCGAGGACTACTACTGCTTGAGTAGGGGGTTGGAGTAGAAGACCTCCAGTAGAGTAACTCTGTTACTCTATTATTTGAAATATCAATAGAAAACAGTGCCCATTTTGTTCTTGAGTTACATATTTGTATAAATTGTATCCCTAAGTCCTTTTCTCTGGATAAGAGTCTGCTGCTGCCGTGTAGCACTATTTCTATGAAAACCTGGTTAAGGGCACCTTAATTGTTTGAAATAAAATAGGAAAAGGTGGGCAGTGAAAGAAGTTATGTAAAACTAAGATGTATTTTAAAGTCCATGTGCAATTTTACCTGATGTACACATTTTTACTAAAAGATTTTTTTTAATCTTTTTTTTAAAGTACCATGAAATAGCACTGGATAACTCCTTGGACATTGAATTTTTGTTCTCTTAACTGCGGGATTTAAACATTTTCATGTGCTAAAATCCTCTAGTAACAGCTTATTCCACTGTAAGCCTGATGCTCAGTAGTTGCTCTTCATTCTAGTGTCTGGGTTTAATCTCATAGGGACGTGGCAGTCAAATTATATCACTTCAGGATATGAATCATTCCCTATGGAATTTGCTAATCTGGATTACTAATTTTGGGGAAATCATATTTACTCTTACTGGGGAAATGGACTTTTAAACAAACAGGTATTTTTTTGTGCAGAAATGCTATTCCTTGTGTCTGTCCTTCATTAACAGTAGTGGGGTTGGTTACAGAGGTTGACCTGAGGACATGATGTAATGTGTTTCTGAATAAATACTGTATTTGTTATAGAGAATATTCTACATTCTTTTTTTTAAAGATACAAAACGGAGTTTGTAATGCTTAATTTTGGGAGTGCCTCTAAACAACAGCTGATCGCATAAGTACTTACGGAAGTGGCTACTTCATTACTGTCCTATGGATAAGGAACTCTTAGAGGATTTTTACTCTAAATTTGCAGATCAATTTCACGCTTAGATACTGCTTTTCATATTCAGGAACATTTAGATGTGAGTTGTTTGACAAATTCCAAGACAAATTTCTTGTGTGTCCAATCACACTTGGCTAATAAAGAATTCTATTCTAAAATCAGAATAATGTTGATTAAAATAACTACATGAGATAAAGCCTAGAATATATGTTTAACTTTTTCCATTACAAAATGAACTTACAATTGCATTACAATGCAAAATTTATTATGTTTAAACCGAATACTGACACACTTTTATCCCAATTAGCTGGAGGCCCCTAGCCAACTATGGTTTAAGTTAATAGGGGCCAGTCTCATCAGAAATCCTACAATTCCTGAGTATATCGGGAAGTCAGCAAAAAAAATGGCAACACCAAGTCGTTTCCATATTGTTGGGAAGACGTCAGAAATTTTCCTCATCTTGAAAGGAAAAATCTTCCATATGCCGATATACCCATCCTATCAAACCGACGGAATTCTCTGTGGACGATTCAGACAGAGGGAAGGCTTTCTACGACGCTTTTAAAAAACGATGCAACGCTGAACGCCACAGTAGAAGTTTTCAGCTTCAGAATTAACCCTGGAAACTAGTTTCCCGTGTGAATTTTCTCCTCCGAATCTTCTGTATTTCTAGAATCTTCCCTTTCGTCGCGGGTCACGAAGATTTCATGAATGTGAAAATAGACTTTGAAACGGGGGCTGGGCAAAGCTTATGTCGCTTATCGCCTCTCTCATCACAGCCCTGAGGCAGAAGTCTCCACACTTGGCAATTTTAAGACTTGTGGACTTCAACTCCCAGAATTCTCCAGCCAGCATGTGTCCAACAAGTTTTAAAGTTGCCAAGTTTGGGGACCTCTGCCCTAAGGCAACAGAGCGGCACATGGCTAATCCAGTTCAGGCACACGCATCGGCCCGGGTTTTCGGAAACAAAGGCCCTTTTGGGCTGTGGGTTTTCGTTCCGGGCAAATAGACAGGCTGGACAAACACACCGCCCTAAGGCTGCACAGATTGCAGAGAGGAAGCCACCCTTCGATTTTCCCGGAAAAGCGATTGGTCCCAAGAAACCTCGCGACGCTCATCAGTTGCGAAGGATGACGCAATTTCCTCCGAGCCAAAATGGCGGCCTCCGGCTCGAAGTGTGTGAAAAATGGAGAAGCTGTCGCCCCCCTGGGATACACAGGTGAGCGGAAAACAGGGCTGGGAGATGAAGAAAGAAACTTCCGTTAATCCTGAAGCTGCTCTCTCGGTTGCTTGACGGCTTCAATGGCCCCCGACCTGGTTTTGACAGTGTGCTGATACGCACCCTTACTAATGGGACAAACATAATAATGTATACACGGATGCAGAAGTCCTGCAAACAAGCCAGTAGAGTGTTCCGCTTGTGGTTGGAAACTAGTTTTCTGCAGAAGGAGATAATGGAGGCAGTTTTAAGTAAATTGGCCTTTCTGCGAAGTAGCTTAGACGGGGAATCTAAATTAATTTTGATTCCACTTGTGATCTTGAGTATTCAGTAAATGCATAAATGTCCACAAAAGAATATGCTTCCACTTTAAGCAGCATTATATAAAGTGCAAAAAGGTGTAAGGAATAGTAAACCAGAAAAATGAAGCACGAGATTAAAAAAAGATAACTAAATCTAGCAACATCTGCAAGGAGGGCAGAGGGATTCAGATTAACCAAAGCAATGGGAGTAGAGTAGCAGTGCAAATCCCATCCTTTTTTTCACATGAACTACTTAGTTGTGCAAATACCTGGTGTGGTGCAAAAGCATAATGTTTGTTTGTTTTATACTACCTTTATTATTTTTATAAATAACTTGAGGTAATAAACATATATAATGCTCCTTCCTCCTCCTATTTTTCCCACACCATTTTGAGGGGGGTCCTGTAGATGCTGCTCTCTATGCCTTTTTATCCTTGCAATTCTTCCTGTTTCCATGAAACACTATCATCCTCTTTTGTCTGTCTTGTTTTGAAAATGTTATCAATTCTTATTTTTACATTTCACTTGACGTACTCAGTTTTGACGTACATGTAGCAGAATGGGCAGAAACTTGCGTTTATACATGGCCATAGTCATCTCTTTCAAGAAAAAAATCATTCCTAGGAAAAGGCATTTATTGTCTACTAATTTTCTCCAGTGTTTGTGTGTCTGAACCCTTCTATATTTTCCTGCTTTTAGTAAACATTTTGTCAAATTTACCCAAATTCATCTCACTATTTATAACTTGCAGGTTTTCACTTCTTTTTCCTATAAAAGACAGTGATTTTTTATCAGTGTTCAAATGTGTGTTTTTGCCTCATATAGCATATGTGTTCACTGCGATTTATACAGGTTTTCAACCAACAGTATGAGTTCCTCTGCATTCATGTTTCCAACTAGTAAACTTCTAATGCATTCATAATCATTCTTGATACATAGATACAAAAAAGGTTTGCTCAATTAACATTTATTAATTTGTAGTGGTTCTGTTTAAATATTTGCCTGTACAGAATGGAAAGGAGATATTAGAGATTCTTGCAATCCCTACTCCCCACTCCAGTTTAGCAAAAATAGTTTTTAATTGTCTAGAGTCCATGAAGATTAAGGGGGACAGATGCAGCAGATATATCTGTAAAAGTAGAGACAGATCTTACATGTACACTTATATGCATTTTAATTTCTGAATTTTAATGTTCTCTGTGTGGAAAGAAAAGTCTGCCTGGACTTTTCTTGCTTCAGAAATTTTTCCCCCCAGTGTACTGAAGAGTCAATGAAATTTAAAAAAATATTTCTCAAGAAAATGGTTTTTACTTAAGGGACAGCCCCTGTCTCTTTACCTGATTGCCTGTTTGTTTAATCAGTCCAATCAGCTTAAAAGGATTTAAGAAACAAAGAGCAAAAATAAATATTTCACAAAAGAAAAATAAGTAAATAAGCCTTTAATTATTTTACTTTGCCCAGTCACATATAGACATAGTAATAAAACATTTCCTTCTTCACAAACCTACCAACTTGGCCTCAAGCATTTAGCAATAGCAATAGCACTTAAGACTTTTATACCACTTCATAGTGCTTTACAACACTCTGTAAGTGTTTTACAGAGCCAGCATATTGTCCTCAACAATCTGGATCTTCCTTTTACCGAACTTGGAAGGCTGAGTCAATTTTGAGTCGGTCAGGATCAAACTCCTGGCAGCAGGCAGAGTCAGCCTGCAATACTGCATTCTAACCACTGCCCCATCAAGGCTCTTTAGTCATTCACCAGTGTAGAGTTGAGAGTGCAAATAAATTTGTGGAATGCTGCTCTCTTCCTGGAGATGAGAAGGGCTCTTAATTCAACAATATTAAAGACATTAGACTGTCTTTCAGAATTGCTACATGTTGCAGAGAAACTGTGACCCAATTGTTTTTTTAGGGGCAAAGTTCTATTTATTGAAGTAATTGTGACAGCATCTGCAATGATTGTTTTTTCATTTATGAAATGTTCACCAATATTAGTTTGTCTTCCCTAAAGTTACTTGATTAGAAAATGATTTTCTTCCTTTTTTAGCTATTCCAGTCAAGTTTTCCGAGAAGCACCAATCACCTCATTATCTCTATGTGAAAGAGCACAAAGTCAGAGAGGGCAGAGATCCCAGGAGGCCTCAAAACCAAACTCTTTTTGTCTTAAATATCCCTCCATATTGTACAGAGGTGAGTTTATTTGGGGAAGGAGAGGAGTATTACATAGGCTACAGAAATTTGGACATTCAGAACAGAGATATTACAAATTAAAAAGATAACTTTAAGAAGATAATATACATTGGACATCTATGAATAACATTCTGCTTGGAATATAAATCTGCTGATAAAAATTTGTTGTCTTTTTCATTCTGTTAACTGATCTTATTTTAGTCTATCTGAATTTCTGCCTAACGTGGTCCCTCTAACTTGGTGCCCACAAGATGTGTGTGCTTTCAGCTGCCATAGTTCAGATATAAGCATTGAGAACATCAGGTATGGAACAACTGATTGTAGATATTTGCAGTGCTGGTTGGATTGAATGACCAACTCGACTATAAAGAAAGCTTTGCTAAGAGAAAGTTTATTTTTTTAAAAGATTAAACAAATAAAGAAGTAATATAGTTAAAGGAATACATAGGCCTCTTTCGCTCTGCCCCGCCCTCTATCCATATGAAGGACAGAGTTAATTCTGTCTCAAAATTGTGATCAGGCTTACTGCCAAAAGAAAGGTGCAACATGCCAAGACTCCAGAAGAAAAGTACAAAATTCTTAAGAGTTCTTAAGAAAGAATCCACAGTTAGGCATGCATGCTGACTTTTTGAATGATGTGTTGGTTGCTGGAGCCCAAAAATTAAGGCATAAAAAGTAATGAGCAGGATAATGGGATCAAAGTAAATACAATTAAGTACATGAAATATGATATCTAGCCTAATTTCTCTCTTTCACATTAAAAATTATATAACCATGGAAACTTTTAGAGGGATTCTGGAACCAATATCAAAGGTTTTCAAAGGCCACTTTCCTGACTTGGTCCTCAAGCTATGAACTCTGATTGAAGAGAAGAAAGATGTGACTAGTCACCTGCCTGCTATAGATAGATGAGAATTTTGGGCAAAATAGAAGAAACCATTTCATCTTTCAGAAATGTTCACACTCTAACTATGCCATGGATTGTGCTGAAACCTTCTTTCCTTTTAGGAATGTTTATCAAGGCTATTCTCCAACTTTTGCCCTGTACAATCTGTGGAGATGTGTGAAAGGCCAAAGCCAGGAGATGGGACAGACATATCCAAGACCAAGTTCTTCAATATCAAGATACTCTTGGTAAATTGGGAATGTGGAGGAGAATAGCATGATGAAGGAAGCTATGGCATTATCTTTTTAAGAAGAACAAATGAACACTTGAAAAAGCAAATATGTCATTATGATAGTCAAGTATTGTCTTATCTCTCACATTGTTCTTGATGCCTCAATGAAATAATGAAGTAGTGTTTATGTTGTGCATCAAGATCTTTTAGACTAACAAACTTACTATGCACTGTTGTGGTAGCTTTTAGCTGAAAGGAGTTGAGTCCCTTTCTAGCTTGCCTCAGTCTGCCTCTGCTTGTTTCATATTCTGGATTATCCTAGATAATTTTTGCAGGTTGGTTTCTTGATTCTTTAAAGGAGGGAAAGGTAAGGCTTTTGTTGTAAGAAGCAATTTTTGGCCCTGACTTATGTTACCAACTAGTATGCAATATTTATTACATAATATTTAGCTAAGTTTTTTCTATGGATTCTAGGTTAAACTAGGATTCATAGGTATTTCCAGGCCTATTTTGACAGAACAACCTGCAACTAATCCCAGGCAAAATAGACATTGATTCCAGGGGCTGACTTTTGTATTTTAGATACATGGTGATGGGGGGCGGGGGGGAGAATCATAATGGCATATGAACTGTCAGGATGAGGCTGGAGCAGCTATCTGTGGTTGCCATGGTCCTTATTTTTTTGGGACATATGTAAGTGAAACTGAAACAAAATGCTTGTTGCTTCATAGGGATTCCAAGTAGCTTATGTGGTATTCAAAAGACCTGCTGGGGTACAGGCTGCCAAATCCTCATCGCTACAAGGACCCCTGATAATATCTTCAGAAAGCCATCCTGTGCAAACTGGCATTCACAGTAAGTTAAGCACAAATGCTACACATTTTCCATACAGAAGTCTACATTTAGGGCTGCACTCAGTAGTCCCTAAGAAATACTGGGCAGAACTGGAAATCAAGGGTTCGATTCTCTCTTCACACATTTGATTTCAGACTTCTGATTTTTTTTTTGCCTGATCTGACTTATGATAAAACATTTAGAGTGAAAAACAAGAAGGGAATGGAAATACATAAAGGGTTTGGGTTCTGAGCAATAAAAAATGAAATGCAAATATCATAAAATCTGTTTGCTAGCTAAAAGGCTGTTTGTTTTTCAATTAATGATTCGGGATGATTGAAGATGTTGGTTATTGCCTATAAATCTCTTCATGGCATAGGACCTGGTCACTGGAGGAACTACCTAGCTCCCTTCGATAGAATCAACAGGCTTTCAAGTCTCATCCCTTCTCTGTCATTGTGCCTGCCCTCCTGGAATGTGTGTCCTCCTGGAATCTGGATGAGTCCCATCCTGATGGCATTCTGGAGGTTCTTAAAGACTTGGCTCTTCTCCCAGCTCTGAACTAGGATAGGTGGAGTCCATGTTGGGTGTATGCTGTTTATGGGTTTACCACAGTGATGGGATTCAAATTTTTTTACTACCGGTTCTGTGGGCCTGGCTTGGTGGGTGTGGCAGGGGAAAGATACTGTAAAATCTCCATTCTCTCCCCACTCCCGGGGGAGGAAANNCGGGAGGCAGAGAATAGATGGGGGCGGGACAAGTGAGAGGTGGTATTTGCCAGTTCTCTGA
>AZIM01001344.1:296899-307310 GCA_000516915.1 Ophiophagus hannah | reverse complement strand
GTCCTCACTGTGAGTTGTGTTGGGGGGGGCGTGCACAAAGGGAGGCTCATTGTACACTTGTACTCTGACAATAAAGGTAATAATAATAAAGGTAATAATAGTATAAATTACCTATTGAACTTTAAAATGGAAGAAGAATATGTAAAAGAAACGATGACTGTTTGGGCAAAATTTTTTGGATACACCATAGAATTAGATAACTGGCAAAAACTGTAGGAGAGAAATTATAAATTAACACTGTCAACAGCGTACAAAGAGAACCTATACAAAATGTTTTATAGATGGTATTTGCCTCCAGCAAGATTGGCAAAAATGTTTCCAAATATATCACTGAATTGCTGGAAGTGCAAACAAGGGCTGGGGTCCTACTACCACATGTGGTGGTCCTGTCCGGTGGCCAAAAAATATTGGTTGAAGATAAAGAATTGGCTAGAAGAGATGATAAAACAGCAAATAGACCTGAAACCAGAACTATTTTTATTAGGGATAATAGCAGGGAAATACAATAAAAGACTCACATATTTAATCTTACATGTAATAACTGCAGCTAGAATCCTAAAGCCTGAAAAGTGAAAGGACTCCCATGGAGGAAGAGGTAATAAAAATATTATAATGTGCTGAACTGGACAGACTTACAGTGGAATTCAAGGACAAAGAGGAATCAGAGCACTACCTAACATAGGACATACTGTATAATTGGATAAATAATAGATAAAGAGATTAGTGTTGAATAATGAAATAAGCTCAACAAAATAAAAATAAATACAGAGAAAGGGAAATATGTAAGAAATATTATTATTGAATTGTATGTGAACATAGTATGAAATGCACAAAATAAGAACTGTAATAGTGTATTATGGTAGAATTAAGCAAATAATAGTTATAATCCAGATGTATAACACGATGTAGCCAAAAGAGATTATACTATATGATAGTTGTAACTAGGATGTATAATATGTTGAAAAGGAGGGGGGATTTGATATAACCAGTACACAACGACGCTGTATAATTGGAACTGTTATGTTTATCAAGGAAAAATATACAATATAAAAATATTTATATAAAAAGTGCAATGCCCAGGTGTGCAGAAAGCTTGCTCACCTCTGCCTTGAAATGGCTGGCAGCAGATTTCAACAAGACAAATCTTGCCAATGCTTACCTGGTGTTGTTGGTGACTGAGCATTGTAGTAAATGCTTTTCTGCCAAGTAATGTTGCCACTGAGTTATGACAGCTGTGATGTTTGTCCCAACTTTTTCTTCCTTCCTTTTAGTTTTAAATGGTCAGTATTTCAGTTCTTGTCTAGCTCCCTAGGAGATAGTACAATATCTCTGATTCTATGTAGTTGTGGGAAATTATCCATTCATTAATCAGAACCCTGGCACAAAGTTTCTCCCTTCATATTTTGACACCAAGCTGGCTTTTTTATGCTGGTTTCCTTTACTATAATTAGTGACTGATATGGCGGTTTACAGTTGCACCTTAGTTTTCTTGATTTCAGCTAGCAGGATACCCCAAAATGGCATATATTTATCTCTGCTGTTTTAAAAAAAAGTTCTGAATGAGTCATTGCTTCTGGGTGAGAAAGGTATGTGTGTGGGGGGGTATATATGAAATTAGACCATTTGGAATAGCAGCCCTTCTTCCCTTGTGCCTATCTGGAAAGACTGTTCACTGTGAAATTCATAAAGACTTAATCTGGTTAAAAAAAATGTGAGGGGGGAAACTTGCTTCCAGTAAGGAATAGTTGCTGCATGGTTTGTGTAGAATTTAAGTTTGATTTAAATCTGAAAGCATCGCCTATGAAGGATTTGGGGTTTTGGATTTTAGGTTTGAAGTTTGGGTCTCTGATGTTGCCATTGGCAGAGGCCCCAGAAAAGAAAGAAGAACATAGTCATTCAAGAATTACTGCTACAACATTATATCTGCCACCATCACCCCATCACTTCATTTAGCATTGTTTTTGGTAACTATCCTGTCATGGAGGCTTCTTAGCTGTCTTGTGTTTTAGGGTAAATTTATGCTTCTGCACCTTGAAAATATGGACATAACGCATGGATGAATTTAAGCTATTACTATTTAGTCCCTTAAATCCAGATCTCTCTTGGCTGATATTTGCCAGGAGTGACATTTGCCATTGAGGGAAGTATTTTGCTCAATAATTAATACCCCTCTTAAGTAGATACACTGCCATCGTTTACCTTGGAGGAGATAGTGGTGTTTACAGTTCTTGACCAATGCACCTTTTACCAAAAAAACTAAAGAGATAAGCAATAAAAATGATTGACGATATAAAGCCAGATGATGGGCCATTCAGGCCAGATGGCACTAAACATGCTACTTAGGAAGAACTGAGTATTAGTGATGTTTATGAAGTGGCTAGATTAAAGCCTTTGGGACATTTACTTGCTGATGTTGTCATTTCGGAAGTGAAAATCCAAAGCTGCAAAGACAGAATTACAGTGGAAGCATGGAATGTAAGAATTATGAGTGTGGAAAAGCCCATCACAGTGAAAGATGAAACGAATCAATCACACATTGTCCTCTTAGGTTTCAATTAATTGAAATAGATTGGAATTGGATTCTTTCAGTCAGAAGATCTCACTATTTACTACAATGCCAAAAAAAGCATGACATAGTTTTTATAATCAGGAAAGCTATAGCAAGAATAGTACTTACAGTAACAGTATACAGTATACATGAACAGAGTTGGAATCCAACCTCCTGCTCAAGGAAGAGATTCCACTCTATACTATTCTAGCGAAATGACTGTCCAGTCTCTTCTTTAAAACCTCTAGTGAAGGAACACCCACAACTTTTGGAGGCAAGCTGTTCCATTGATTTATCGTTCTTATTGTCAGGAAATTTCTCCTTAGTTCTAGGTTGGATCGCTCTTTGATAGGTTTCAATCCATTACTTCCTGTCCTGTCCTCAGGTCAAGTGCTCTGGAAAACAGACTGCTTTGGGCACATACAGTCAATTACGAATCATATCAATTACATTTCACCATTTAAGATGATGATTACTTAAGTTTGTGCTTTAAATGCTGACACAGAAGACATTCATGAGTATTATGAAATTCAATCTGAAATTAAAATGGTATGTTGTAAAGACCTTTGAAGGCAGGGTGAAGACATGTAGCTTAGGGAACATTCAGATAATAGAATATCAGTTTAGAAAATACAAGAAGCACTATTACAATACATATAAATCTTTAGTTTATGTTCATTTGTTCAACAACAATTTCAAGTTATATCAGCACTGAAAAAATGGACATGGTCTCAAAATTCCAGCTATTGCAGTACCCTGCAATCAAGTGATTGCCATTTGCAACCTTCCCTGCCACCTTTGCATACAGCCTGTATGCCAACTCTTCCCCCTAGTCATGTGCAGCCTGGGCTAGTCAATCCCTAACTTCTCCCCACTTGTGCAAAACTTGCACTGGTCCTTTCAAGGCCTCTCCCACTCCCAAGTCACATGTGGCCTGCACCAGCCCTCCCAGGGTTTTTCCCACCTCCCTGCAGCATCCTCATAGTCCTTACTTGGGACGCCCACATCTTTGCCTTTAATGACCCATCTCTCTTAGGAGTATGCTGGGAATACCATTGCTAAACAATGCAGTCATTTGATACCACGCTTTATGATCACATCACATAGCAATGGCAATCTCAGTCCTAATTACTGTCATAACCAGAGGACTAATCATAACATTAAAGATGGAAACAGATACGGAAAAATAAGGAAAGCCTTCTAAAAGATTTCTGAATTCAGAAGGAGGTTCCAACCTCAAATTTGCACATTAAAAGACGTCAGCGAAAAGATAACAGATTCCAAGAACATCAAAAAACAAAGGGAAGAATGATTATCGATAAAGCATGAGATAGGGAAAGAAAAGAAAAGAAAAGATTTTTAGGTGAAATTCTAGAAAAAGTGTTTAGTTACTGAAAATGTTTATATTTGTTTGGGGGGAATAATCTTTTAAATCTTTTTTCTTATTTCTTATTTACCTTTTTCTGTTTTTTTGCACATCTCTTTTTTTCTCTTTTCTTTCTTATATTTTATTTAGTTGGACTAGTCTTTTATCTTTGTACTCATATGCTTTAATAAAATTATAAAAAGACCAAGGTGGAAAAAAATTGAACTAAGATTAAATATAAAGATCAAACTAATGACGCTAAGCACAGCAAACAGCCTTAGAATTGACAGTGAAGATATTTATTTAAATATATTAATCTAAATAATTTATATGGCTGTCCATTTCACAATGGTGACTGGGTAACATACATAGATTAAAATATAACAATTAAAACTATAATTCATAGCGCCCTGGGTAAATGACATTTTCCAGTCATAAAATCTCATCCACAACAGAGCTAGCCTAACCACCTGGCCTGAACATCTGGGGAAACAGCCAGGTCTTCAGAGCCCTACAAAAAAACAATTGGATTAGAGCCATCCTGATCTCTGGCGGGAATACTGTTCCAGAAGGCAGGTGCTACCTTAGAGAGTGGATAGATTCTGACTCCAACAAAATGCCATTGGCATTGTTTAATAGAGGGAATTCAAAGCATGTCCCCTGTGTTAGATCTGGTGAGTCTTGCAGAAACAATAGAAGGAAGATGGCAAGCAATTCATTCCTCCACTATACTGCCAACAAACACTATACAACTAACAATCAGTACTTTGAATCACACCTGCAAGTCTGTTGGGATTTAGTGCAGCTGTAGAGCAGTGATGTTAATGGGCATCAGAGCCACCAAAAAATGTAATTTGGCATTCTAGACTAGCTGCAGCTTCTGAATTCTCTTCAAGGGCAGCATGATCTAAGCAGTTTTAAACAACTTTTGTAAAGACTATTAATAATAGTTGATTTTAAGAAAACGCCTGTGTTATGATTTTGGGACCTTTGAAATCCATCTTTTAAAAATCATTCTTCTAGAATAATATTTTTATGCCTCAAACTCATTTGCCTTTAAAACAGATATTTACAATTACACATCCTTCACTGTGCTTTCTTCCTTTGATCCTGACCCCAAACTAAAATGTGATCTGTGACATCACAATCATCATCCTGGCAACAAGCTCTGAGTTACCTATTTCAGTTTAATTAAAAAGCATATATCAAATATTAGGTAACTTAAATATTTTTAATTTTAAGGAAAAATCACCAGAGAGTAGAAGTAGCTTACTGTGTTCATTTTGTCTGATCTTAAAAATGTAATAATATCTTTTGAAATTAATTTAATATGGATAAATTAATTCAAGTGTCAGGATGTAATTCAACAATAAGCTCTAATTATCTTAGAGCTTGGATTAAAATCTTATTTCGTTTGTCTAACCTAGAAGGATTCTCAATGAATCTTTCATTACTTGAGGTGCTTTTTTCAAGTACCTAGGAACTAAACAATATTCTGAGGGGTTTTCCATAATACATGGCAGATCACAGTTTCTGAAACATGTTTCTAATCAGTTTAGTTTATGCCTACTGGTGGATTATCATAAATACCAAGTATTTAGTAGTCTTCAAAAGATTAAAAACTCCAGTGTGATATAATGGAAGTGCAGAATGAAAGAGCAAGAGTTTTTCTTTTACTTTTTTATACTTGATTTTAACTGGAAAAATACTATTCAAATGACCATTTGCCTTTTTTTGTAAAATATGTTCATTATTGACTTCATGCTTGAATTTGAAGGAAACTGAAAAAAACAAATGAGTTGTCTTGATTTGAGAATTCATCCATCTGTTGATAAAAAGCCTAGTTTCTTAGAGACTGAATCCAAATGGAGTCTTTTGGGATTGTTTGTGTAAAAATAATTGTGTGCATTTTTAGGCACTTGAACTATAGGTGATGAAATTGTTGGTTATCTACTGGAGAAGAATATGGCTAGAATCTCATTACATCTTTAGAAAGCTTTTGTTTTATAGTAATTTTATTAAAAATCATAAATACAAAAGTAAAAATTAATACAAACTAAGATAAAGATAGAAGAATAAAAAAGAGTAGAACATGCAAAAAAGAAAAAAAAGGAAAAAATAGAAATAGACAAGAAAGAAAAAGAAATTCAATATATAAAGAAGTGACTTCTCACCTTGATCACAACAAATATAAACAATTTTATTAACTTATCACCTCTTCTTAAAATATAACAAATTATTTCTTCTTTCTATATCTTATCTCTTATTTATAAACAAATCCATAAACCATCATCATTTCAGTCCTCGTGTCAGCAAAAGGCCATTAAGGATAATCAGAAATAAGCTCTATGTTAGTTTTGATCAAATAAACCAACTAGATGTTCTTTTCTTTTACTTCTAACAATCTTAATCTTTGGTTCATTCAAACATTGTTGTAGAACTTGTTTTTTTTCTCCTTTGTCTCTTCTCACGAAGATTCTTCAAAACTTTAAGCCTCCACTGTAAATCCATTATAAGAAAATCAACCAAGTCACTCTCTTGGTTTATTATTTATATATCCCTTTTAAAATACCACCCAATTTCTTCTCTATGTCCAGTGTAACATCTTTTTCCAAGTAATTCTTGTAACCTGACATTTTTAAATTCACTTTCAACTCTGTCTTGATCTTATCAAGTAAAACTTGTTCCTCTTCCAAAAAAAATTGTAGACACAATTTCTCCATACGGATAGAAGTCCCTGTTAACACTAATCATATTAACCTCTAACTCCATTTTTCAAAAACATCCTTCAACGTTAGAATATTTTGCTCATTTTGTAATTCTGGAACTTTATATGTTCTTTTTTAATTGTAATATTAGTTCCCGCTGGTATCTATTTTTTTTAAATAATTCAAACTTCCCATGTGAAGGATTCTGTATAAGTAATTCCAAAATCTTATTTCAAATATATCTGGTCCCTTACCCTGTTTGTAACTTTCTTAAATAAAAGTTTTAAACACCCTTTTATTGTGTTTTTTTAAATAAGCTTTTAAATGAGTAGTTAAAACTTTATTTCACTATGGATTGAAGGGAAATTAATCTGGTGGTGTCAAACTTGTCAATCAAAGATTGAAAAGCAGTTAATAAGCAATTTTTAAAAATGGCTAAGAAAGGAAGTATGCAAACTTAATGTCCTTTAAAAGACACCACTGGCGGTTTGAGCAAGATGACTATTCTCTTATCTCCCAGAGCTCTAATCTGATGAAGATCGCTACTTCTGTAATGATATGTGAGAAAGTTCTTAGGAGCTTGGACCAAAAAAATACTGCCTAGACAGCAATCAGATCATATTTTCAAGATTCTGTTTGCTTTACAACAAAGCAGAATTAGTTGTTCTAGTTGTGTTTCCTATCTGATCTATCTAGTATGGCTGAGCTCAATCTTGCAAGTCTGAAAGTACAATTCTCCTGCCCTCTCCTTAAACCGCCAGTGGCATCTGAGAAACTAGCAAGTTTCTCTTCTCAGCTTCCTGCCCCTCCGATTATCCAACAACAGGCTTTGCTGTTTCTTACCTGATCTTTCCCTAGGCAGTGTTTCCTAGGCTCATATTCTCAAGGTCTTTCCTACATACCATTATACTTGCAGTTTCCTTAGAAAAAGTAGCTGTCTGAAGCTCTCGTGGGTGACCTCAATTCCCTCCTTATCTGGAAAGATTTGAAGAACCAATCTGTTAGCTTAGTTTTTCATTGCAGTAGTTGACTCCACTTATTGTGAAGCCTTCTTCAGTTTACCTGTTCTTCCTCTGAATATGTTCCTCAACCACATCTTCAGTAAAATTTTGGAGGTTGTGGCTAGAGTGACATTGCAAATGGCTGTGCTTGGTTTTCCCCCTAGATTTTAGGAAAGGAATATTGCCTTTTATGCAATTATTTGATGCTATGATGTAAAGAGCCTAACTATAGCATGCTAAGGATATTCATTTTGGCTTTAGTTCATGGTGTAGTAAGAACCTATCCACTTAATTTCTAAAGCACAATGTATGTTGTGTGAACTCCACCAGTTGTGACTTATTCAAAGTCCTTGTTTAAAAATGTAGGAATTCTCACTGCTAAGTTCTACACAAATATAAGGCAACTTCTTTGAACTTGAAATATAATGTATTGGGTTGAGAAAAATAATAGAAAATAATAAACCTATGGTTTATGAAATAATATCAATTATCTTTTACAGAGAAATGGTATTTGAGTAAGATAATTTATGGTAATCAACAAATCCTAGAATTATTCAGCCTAGTGCTCTCCAGTTATTTTTTGGCTTTGACTCTGTCACTCCATCCAGTATAGCCGATAACAAGTAGAGGTGATAAAGATGTTCACAATTATTTAAATTTATATACCACCCAACACCTAGTGATTTTGCATTGTTCACAGATAAGAACAGAAAATATAATTATATACCAATAAAGACAAAGCAAAATGATTGCAAAACCAGGCAATAACCAAAAAAGTGTACACATAACAGTACTCAGGAGGGGTTTCAACCACCCTAGCCAAAAGCCTGGGCAAAAAGCCAAATCTTCAAGGCTCTCCAAAATGCCAGTGGGGTGGGAGCCATCTGAATCTCGGGAAGAACCTCATTTTAGAGAGCTGAGTCAAAGAAGAAAATATTTTCAGGATCCTGATACATGACATTGTTAAACTGAAGGAACCTGGAACTTACCAATTTGTTAGATTGAATTGATCAGGTTGATATTATGGGAGATAGGTGGCTTGTCAAGTAACTAGGCCCTATCTCATTTAGGGCTTTGTAGGAAATGGTTGGTCTCTTGAATCACACCTGGAATCAAACTGGCAATTTGTACAGCTGCAACATGGGCATTCCAAGGCATGCTTATCACTGTCCACATTACTGTACTCTGGACCAGTTGAATGTTACAGGCGTTCTTCAGAGGCATCCCCATGTAGCCCCTCTAACACCATAAAACATCTGCCTATCCCAGGTTCTTGGGAAGGACTCAGCAGGTGGATAAAAATGCCAAATCCAGTCTGAACATCTGGCTGACAGTGTGACAAACCAGAATAATAATAACAGCTTACATCCTGTGAAAATACCTCTAACACCACACTCCATTTTCAAGTGCAATTTAAATTTATTACTTACAAAGCCCTATACAGATAGTCCTCAACTTACAACCACAATTGAGCCCGATTTCTGTTGTTAAATGAGACATTTGTTAAGTGAATTTTGCCCCATTTACAACCTTTCTTGCCTCAGTTGATAAGTTAGTAACCTGGTTGTTAAGTGAATCTGACTTCCCCGCTGACTTTGCTTGTCAGAAGGACGTAAAAAAGGACATGACACTGGGACACAGCAACAGTCATACATATGAACCAGTTACCAAGCATCTGAATTTTGATTACATGATCATGAGGATGCTGGAAATGTTGTAACTGTGAAAAATGGTCATGTCACTTTTTTCAGTGCCATCGTAATTTGAGCTGAGAGAGGGAATGGCTGGCCCAACTTCACTCAGATGGCTTTGTGGTAGGACTAGGATTCACAGTCTTCTGGTTTCTAGCCTGGTGCCTTAATCTCTTCTACTAAACTGGTCTCTGGGTATTTTAGATTTATTTATAAATCTGCCTGCCCAGTATAGTAATAGGGAGCATCTATTGAGCTCCTTTTAGAGGTGCGATTAGAGAGAGTAAGGTTGTAAAATGGGCACACCTCACTTAAAAACTTTCTTGCTTATTGTGGGCTCAATTATGGTCAGAAGTTGAGGACTACATGTACACACTTTGATGAACCTACCTTCATGGACTGACCTGATGTTCCCATTGTAGCTTTATCGCCCATTCTCTGCCCAGTACAGATATCAACAGAAAATGTTTAATAGGGCTTTCTTTGTCATCTTTCTTATTTTGGTGCTTGATACACTGTGTGACCACTGCTTGCTAGGCATGCTTCAAATGATGCATGCTAACAAGTTAAGTTGACAGAAAACTGGTAAAGGAATATAAATTGGGGATTGCGCTCAACATACAGTAGACCTTTTCATTTTAGAATGCAGCTGGCTTTCTGTTTCTATAGTCCATTTAGCCAAATTGGAACTTAAATATTGAGAACTTTTATAGAAGACTAGATTACAAAGGTGCTGTTCAAAAGGTGCAATGAAGTTCTGGATGGATATAGAATTGTATGGAAGCACATGAAGAGGGGAAAACTGGTAAATATTACTTCTAATACATAATGTTTCTGTAAAGTACAGAGAGCTTTTGTCAATACCGTAGTAGCCAGCGTTGCTACACTCTGAACAAATTTGCAGATGGTCCAGAATATCAAAGAAGTGACACAGCCTGGAGAAAGAGCAAAGATTCTTTTTTTTTTTTCATGATAAATCCTCCAATTTAACTGCACTTTGTTTTTCCACATTGGTCATTGGGGATTTTTAAGAAATTCACTTAATGATTATACAGATAATCTTTGAATTATGGCCACAATTGAGCCCAAAATTTCTG
>AZIM01001344.1:245974-261452 GCA_000516915.1 Ophiophagus hannah | reverse complement strand
ATTCACTTAACAAATGTGGCAAGGAAAGTAAAATGGGGCAAGACTCACTTAACAAATTTTTCACTTAGCCACAGAAATATTGGGCTCAGTTGTGATTGTCAGTTGAGGACTACCTGTAGTTCCATTATGACAGATATCTTTTGGCTTAGAAGGCTATTTGATCATATGATATAAACTTCTAGCTCATATTTCTGACTTTATATCAGGTATGAATTGTGTATAAATTCTGGCTGCCAAATATACAAAGCACTTGCACTGTTGGAAAAGAAGCAGGCTCTGGACATTTCAGTAAACTATTCTTGAAATCCATTACATCAACGTCAGTATCAGTTTTAGGGCATGCTGTGTGGCTATTAATTTGCAAAGTCTTACACAGAAACAGATAACAGTCCATGGCCAGAAAGCACGTTCCAGAAAGAAACATTCATTGTTATCCCTGTGTTTTTCATTTTTTCAAGTATGAGAGGCAGCTGCAAAATGTCTTAGTGTTCTTGTATTTTTAGGAGATCAATTTTGTACATATTCTTTGTCATCTACATATTCTGTACAAATTCTTTGCCATGTTTGGAGCCAGTTCGGTTGAGTAGTTAAGGCATCAAGCTAGAAATCAGGAAACTTTTGAGTTCCAGCATTATCTTAGTATGAAAGTCAGTTGGGTGACTTTGGGCCAGGCACCTTCTCTCAGCCCAATCTATTCCAGGGTTGTGTGGGGAAAATTGGAGAAGGAAGAAGTTTTAGATATGCTTGCCACCTTGATTTAGAGAGAGAGAGAGAGAGATTAACATTCCTTGGTCTTGTCACAGAGGTTTGATCAGTTCATAGTGGAAAGTCTCTTTTTTTAAAAGGGAGGTTGCATTTATAGTTTTTGGGATAAAATCTTTCCAAAGTGCCAACAATCTACATGTTCTTCCTAAGTGAAAAGTCCAAAAGAGCTCATAGCTGAAAAGTTTAGAGGGAAGACAGACCCCAACAATTTTTTTTCCTGAGAGCCTAAGAAAGAAGAAAGAAAGAAAGTTCTGGTAGTGGGACATTAAGAAACTGAATGGAAATGGACTGGAGTTTGTAGTTAAGTGCTTCAGGCATGTTTGTAATCCTACTTGAGACAAGCTGATATATATTTGCAGCATGTACAATCTCATAACAGTAACTGAAGTAAGGAAGTAGAGTGCAATTATACTTCACCTGACACAAGAAGATTACATTTTATAATATCAGAAAAACATTTGTGACACAAAGAGCAATGGAGGAGGTAATTCTCCATAAAAAAGAGAATCAAAGGAATAAGCCCAGTGCACAATACTGACAGTCAGAAACAAAGAAAATAAAAGATATTTTCATTATTATTACTCAGAAACAGATATCAGCCTCTCACAGATGACATAGGGCCTGAGTCTTCAGGGGAGGGAAAAGAGGCACTGCAAGTCCCTGATGGGCAGATTGCATGTAGTTTTATTCTGCAAGAAGATAAATCAGTAAATCCACTGACAATTATTTCTTCTTGCTAATCCATGTGGTGAAAGCCTGGAGGAACATTGTCCATGAGGTCGCAATGGGTCCGACACGATTTTGCAACTAACAACTATCCATGTGGTAACAAATGATATTGCAATTACACCATACCACTGTAAATTTTGAAATTCTGAGAAGGAAAGTTAAGATGGAATTTTTATCCATCTTTCTAATTCATGCAAGGTATTGGAAAAGAAGAGTTCTCTAAATAATATTGATAAAAGACACTGATGTCTGGATCCCAGGTTATAGTTGTACGCTGTATAGTTGTGCACCATAGACAGAAGTGATAGTGTACTGCAATAGAACCCATTAAGCCACTCAATGACAAAGAAGAATATTGTCATAAATTCCATAGGTTTATTTATACATTGATTGATCCATTGTACCTCCTAAATCATGTTTTTCTNAGAAAAACATGATTTAGGAGGTACAATGGAAACAGCAAGATCTCTTCCATAAATCACACACATAGCAACTGAACAATAAAATGTATTCAAATGTAAAGAAGCCATAGAAAGGGAAAATAATTTGCATAGTATGTTAGAACTATCTTCTTCTGCTCAGAAGCCCAAATGAATTAATTGGATGATTGTAGGTATTTTCTGGAATTAAATCAGGGCCAGATTGAAAACAACTGAAGCCCTACACATAGTTCAACTATGGTACCTCTTTGCCCTTTCATTTCTTACAGCCTGACAAGACATTAAGACTCAAAAAGTGTTAAAAAAAACCCAGTCCAAATGTGGCAGTGGAAGAGTTAAAGGTGTGATAGGAAGGGGAGGAAAAGCATGTGGTGTCCCCTTACCTTGGCCCCTTGTCTTATGCACATACTTCATTTGCTTAACTGTTAATCCAGTCCTGGTTAAATAAGTGTAAAAACAATAAAAGCAAAATTACTATAGATGTCTACAATTGCATGTTCAACTAATGAGAATATATAGGTGATGTTTTCTAAAAATAAAATGCAGATCTTTCAAATAAGCCTGAAGTAATAGTGGTAGGGGACTTGCATTACCTCTACATCTGTTGAGAAAGAAACATTGTCACATATGGTTATTTCAGGCAGTTCCCAACTTGTTAACCAGTTTTTCTTTAGAGAAGGAGAAGGGAATTAGAGGATAAGCAATCTTTCACTTGATATTAACAAAGGGAAAACTAAGTCAACAAAATGAACAAAAAATGAACATGGAGGAATCATTATCATACATTCAAGGATAACCAAAACAGTGCAACTGAATTTGTATCTTGGACTTCAAAAAACTGGATTTTAATAAAGACAGAACATAAATAATTACGATTCCACATCAGGAAAACTAATGGGAAAACAAGCTTAAGGTGAATAGATTTTTTAATATTTTTATTTGCAGTACTTTTTTTAAAATGCAAACAATTCCACTGGGAAAAAAGGAAGCAGAAGACACTGTTTCTGAAAACAGAAAATACATAAAGTGAAAAGTGGGACAGATCACTAAGAAAGAATAGATAAAGGAAGACGTTACCTAAAATAAAATATATTTTATTATATAAAATATATAGAGGGGGTCAAAAAACTATTTCCCCTCCCTGTTTGTAACTGTTGGTTTAAATATGCTTTTATTCCAATATCCATGGCTTCTGAAATGTTACATAACCTACGATAATTAAGGGGAAGGGGGTTGTCTGTCAGAAATTGATTTTTGTGCTAATAGCAGAGATCTGATTTCTAAAATCTGTTGTGTATCTTTTTTTTTTAATGAATGTCTTGCTTGTATAACTGAGAAGGAAGGAAATAGTTTACACATTTAATATAGATTAGGCAGGGGATTGTATTTAATTTGTAAAATTGTTGACTACACTTCTTTCCTTGATAGCTGAAATGCTGTCTTAGATAGCAAATAAAATTATCCTGATTACTTGAATTGTTCCCAGGGGGTGCTTTTTTCAACCGGTCTACTACATATTATCCCCAGGAAAAGGAGGTTGATTGAACTTGGAAGATAATCAAGAACAGGGCAATAGTATCTTGCTTGAGAGAGTAACTTAAGAGAAGTGGAAGCCAGAGAAGATGACAGGAGACCTGAAAGTTGTGGGAATATTTGTAGCCTTGATCTGAAAACTGTAGAACTGCATGGCATGGAAAATTTCTACAGGTTTCTGTAGAACAGGGCTGTCGAACTCGTGGCCCACGGACCAGATGCGTCACGTGCTGGCCACACCCACACCCAGTTTAGCGAAGGGAAAAAAAGTCCCGATACATCACGTGATGAGGCCGTGATGACATGAGTTTGACACCTCTGCTGTAGAATGTAATGCTGTATAACTCATGTCAAAAGGTGAAAAGAGAAAGAGCAAATTGCAGAGGCTTTCTGAGTCTGTGTCAGGATCTTACCACATAAACCTACCAAAAGAGTCTGCCATTGTGACTTGCTGACCAATTGACTGAAAGGTACCATGATTTGGAAACAAAATTACGTTGATCACTTTAAAAAAACACCAGCCCTCCACTCAGCAATATGAAAATTACCTGATGGTGGTTGATTATATCTAGAGTTTTTTTTTGTTTCTAGGGGTTTTTTAAAAATCTCAGATTAAGAATTCTTTTTCTGGGGAAGGAGAGCCAAATTTTGTGAGTGTCAGAAACTGGCAATGAAATATTTTCTTGCTTCTTTTCTCTAGCAGAATTGGGAAAGTGATGTTTGAAAATATGAAACTTGTGTATCTCAGTTTGTAGTACTTGGGTTTCGTGTGTGTGTGTTTCCAAATCAGTGTTTACAGTTGGTGATTGCCTGGACAAGCTCCAGCAGTTTTCTTGGCAACATTTCAGAAGTGGCTTACCATTGCCTGCATCCTAAGACTTATAGAGAGTGAGTGGTCCAGGGTCACCCAGCTGGTTTTATGCCTGAAGTGGGACTGGAGCTCACAGTTTCCTGGTTTCTAGCCTGACATCTTAACCACTACAGCAAACTGGCTCTTAATACTTGTTTTATCTAATAAATATTTTTTATTTACCTTATTTATTTATTAAATTTATATGCTGTCCACCTCACCAATAGGGCGTCAGTGAAATAGATTATGTTGAGAGATAATGGTTGCCCCAACATCACCCAATGAATTTCACCGCTAGATGAGCTATGCTCATATAAAATAAAGTCAATGTTTGCATGACATCTATTTTTATACAGCAAAATAAACTCATTGTAATGTAATCCACACCTTATAGAGTTTCTTATTAGTGTTTTCTTCTGGTTCTCTTTCACAATGAGGATTAAAGGACTTTTGCTTTCTTTATAAAGGATAAAGGTTATGACTTCATTTAGTGAACAGTCAAAGTTACAATGGCTATGAATAAAGTGACTTAAAACCATTTTTCACACTTGCAATCGTTGCAGCATCCCCACGGTCATATGATCAAAATTCAGATGCTNGGCAACTGGTTCATATTTATAATGGTTGCAATGGCTTAGGGTTATGTGATCAGATATTGCAACCTTCTGTCAAGCAAAGTCAATGGGAAATCCAGATTGAACCATGTTATCAACTTAACAAATGCAATGAATCACTTAACTGTGGCAAAAAAAGTCATAAAATGGGCAAATTCACTTAAATGTTTCACTTATCAACATAAGTTTTGAGCTCAATGGTGATCATAACTTGAGAACTACCAGTATAATGTTAAACATTATTTGATGTTGTATTAAGTGTAATGTAGCCATTAATCAGGAATGTGCAAACCTATAAAAAATGTCATGTATAATAAATAGCAGAGCAAATATGAAAAAAGAAACCTTAAATTGAATAGAATTCATTTATATTTATTAGTATACTTCCAGATTCATTCTCAAACACTGGTCTTACTCATTGTTAAATTATATTGTATTAATCTGTATACAATTTCAATGCAATATGAAGAAAAAACAATATTTAAAACAGATCATCATGTTCAGACTGTTATAGCAAACCGTTTCTCACTCTGCCATGTAGAATCAACTTTTCAAAATCCCATATTTTGCAGCTTCTTTAACAATTCTTTCAAGAGGAGGAAAAAAGTGGAAATAATGTATATTACCCATATCATAATTCTATGTACAGTTGTCCTTTATTTGGGCTGTCAAAATGGATTCTAGTGATTCTAATGTAATGAAAATGACACTGGATAATTCCATGTAAATTTAAAGATTCACATGGAATATTTTACCAAAAAGCTTAAGGTCAGTAAAATGAAAGAGAAACACAGGTTAATATGAAATAGCAATAAAGCATCTCAGGAAGTAAAGGTAGGTCTGAAGGAGCTTTCCCTGTATTTTCTTCCACTTATTCATTATTGTTTTGTTCCCTAAATTGGATTAAAGGTGCAGGAACTATCTGTAATCAGTAAGTTGTAATGACCAACTTATAGGAATTGCTGTTAAATCAGCCATTTGAAGACTTACTGTCTCCAAGAATGAAATTGATAAAGCAGGATTTCTATTTAAGGCAACTAAGATAACCAAGACTCAGTGGGTGCTGAGAATGTAAAGAGATAGAAGGTTTTTCTTTGACTAGCAAGAACTGGTGGAGAAACGTGATGGACTTCCATGGAAGGTGACAATTGCAAACGAAAGGTCACAGGATTAATCTGCTGGAGGATCATAAATGGCCTATGAACCTGGCATCCAGCTTCTTAGAGGCTCTAGTAGAAACTAAGGATTGCCTTCAGCAATTGGTGGCCCTTCCTGTCAACGGCATCTGCAGCCGCCTTGTAGGACTGTTTAGCCTGATCCAGCTGCTGTTTCAACAGAGCTTGGGCAGCCAGCTGCTGTTATAAAAATCCACTGGTCCTACAACAGAGGCTTCTTCCCTTGGAGCCACCAGTAAAACCCTCCGGTATCTGCCATACATAGCTTGGAAAGGGGTCATAGCAATTGATGTATGGAGAATGTTACTGTACAAAAATTCTGCTGGGGAAACAATGAGCGCCAATTACCTTGACTATAGGTGCAGTAATATCTTAAGTATTACTAAAACAGTTGGTTAGTTTTTCTCAGCCTTACTATTTGTGGCAGGGTGATGGGCGGAGGACTAGCTGACCTGGATGTTCAAAAGTTGGAACAGTGCCCTCCAGAACGTGGAAGTAAATTGACTGCCCCTGTCTGATATCAGTCTGGACATCATGCCTCTGTAACAAAAGATGTGGTACAAAAAGAGTTGCACTGTTTCTTTGGCAGTGGGCAAACACTGAAACAAAGGAGTAAAATGAGCCATTTTGGTAAATAGATCCACTATATATTTATAACCATGGATTGGAAGTAGATCAGTAATAAAAACCATAGAGACTATATGCCAAGGATGGGGTGGTATTAGAAGCAATTGTAAGAGCCCTGTTGCCTTCTGATGTTACATAGCCCTTGATGTTTCACTGCCATTTTAGACTACCATAAATTTGTTTACTGTTTTGTGCAATGTCTTGAACATTCCTCTGTGCTCTGCTCTCTGATTAACATGGCAAAGCTGCAAAACTTTTTGTCTCAAAAGTGGGAGAACTGGTATTCTTCCCTTGTGCTTCAAAGTCCTTCCTTCCACTAAAAAAGGGGATACATTACCTGATGGGGCCCCCTGGTGGTCAAGGGGTTGTTGTGTCTTGATCCTGGCAATTAAGACCCTGGGCATTCATGTGGCTCCCAAGATTTCAGTTTCATGGGAATTCGCCAGAAATTAGGAGGTTGTAAAATGCTTGCAGTAACTGGTGCATGGGACATTTGTGAATACTCAGGTTTACATGAAAGTGCATCTGGCATCATTTTTTTTTGACCCTGGGACATATTGAATATAAAAGTCAAACTGGGAGAAAAACTGACTCCATCTCATTTACCTTGGAGAAAGTGGCTTAATCTGTTGCAGTATTTCCAGATTCATATGATCTGTATTGACTATTGTGGCCCAATGCGTGCCAGAAAATATCTTCATTGGTCAAAAGTTGATTTGACTGCTAATAGATCTTTGTTAAAAATATCATCATTTCGGGGAAGTCAATCCAGAGTAAAATACACAAAGCAAAAGATGGTTCCCGCCCTCTCCTGCAGAGGACTATACCAATAGCCACATCAGAAGCATCAGGACACTAAATTTCGGATGGATCAGGATGCTAAAAAAGGGATTGTTATGCAAAGTGTTGTTTCAATTCCTGAAATGCCACCACCAGCTATGTCCTCGTCCAAGTAAATTTCACTTCTTTTTTAAACAGCTGATTTAGGGACTGAATCCTATGTGCAAAGCTTGGAATAAACATTCTGTAATGTTTGCAAAGCCTAAGAAACTCTGAACATCCTTTGTGTTACAGAGTCCTTTGTGAGAGCACTGTGTGCATTTTCTGGAGATCCATTTGGACTCCATGTGGAAATGTGGTAACCCAAGAAATCTAACTGCTTGAAATCAAATGCACACTTTTCTAATTTAGCAGAGGTGATTTTTCCCTCAAACTACTCAAGACCTCCTGTACATGATGGTCAGGCAGTGTTTCATCTTCAAAGTAGATTAGGATGTCACTCAGGAAAATCACCTCAGATCTGTCAATGATATCAGAAAAAAATCTGGTTCATAAATCTAGAAAACACCACTGCTAATCCAAACAGCATTATGTTGTGTACAAACTACCTGGTGTTGAATGCAGTTAAAATTTCATGGCCTTTTTATTCTTATGAGATTGTACACATTTGGATCATCCAACTTGGTAAAAATGCAGGCACTTTACAATCCAGTGTCCGATATGAGAGGGTAATGGAATTAAGAGTCTTGAAGTTGTGGATGGTTCTCATTGCGACTTCACCTTTTGGGTTTGAAGAATCTGGGTCTTACTTCTTAGGGACAAAGAAGGTTGGCAATGAAGTTGGTGACTTTGAAGGTCTTGTTGGACGAAATATCCTTCTGGGTTCAGTTCCAAGTGGGGGAAAAAGACACTGGATTCATGGAAGCTGCTTGGAAAGAAGGTTTATTAATGAACAGGACCACATGGCTTGGAGATCCTGGGCAAAAAGAGGGAGGAGATGCTGAAAGTGCCTGGGTTTTATGCCCTCTCTAAGCTTTGAACTTCCTGGGACACAGGAAGAGTATCCTGATTGGTTGCTGTCAGAGGTCATAGCTAGCTTTGCAGGTTGTCTCTATGCTAGGTTTGGTTGAAACTTGGTGGGTGGTGCAATGAAAAGCAATTAATTGGCTCTGCCTGAAGGAGATAGGTCTTTGTTATGTAGAATAGACTGGGCCAGGCCTTAATGGCCCATTAACAAAGGTGGGGGAGCTGTGTTTCTACCTCTCTGAGTTTCTACTTCTCTTTTAGAGGAAATATTCTGCCTTTTTAATATATCCTAAAATATTTCATTTTTCTAGGAGAGGGGTATGTTTTAAAACAGTCTGATAAAATCTTTCTGTAGGTTAGAGTCCAAATACTGCTTTAAAATTGATAAGCCCTTAGCCAACATGGGATACTGTCTCTTAATGGGGAATTTAGCACTTCCCCAGGACCAAATCAATAGCACAATTACAGTCTTTGTGTGGAGGAAGGGCTGCTGTTTTTTCTTATCTGAATACATCTGTGAAATCTGTGTACTTAAGTAACTTTGCCTCTCTGGGGCTTTCCTCTGCTTGACACAAAGGGACTGTTGGCTGAATATGGTGAAATTGGCAAGCTGGGGTGATAAAGACGAAGGCCCAGTTTCCCCATTTATTGTGGGGTTATGAAGCTTCAGCCACTCTGATCCTGTGAAGGTGGTCCATGACATAAAGAGGTAACAGTTCTGTATGACAAACTAACGCCATTTGCAGTAGGATCATATTTTCCATAGTTGGAACTACTTTTAAGACTTGGCCATCTATTGTTTCTACTAGCATTGGAGTAACCAGGTTAACTGTGGGGATCTGCAGGACTTTGACTGTTGTAAAGTCTATAAAATGGGCTGCTGCTCCAGAATCCACTAATGCTATGAGCCCTTCTTCCTGCCCATGTGATGACTTCCCCAGATGCTTCCCCAGATACCTCCCCAGATGTCAGCTTGGAGGAAGATGAACCGGTTCCAGGCATGTCTGGAGGGGAGTTGGTTAATGGCTCCAAGCAGCCATCTGACAGGGATTTGGCTCAAGCACAGCTGCAGCAGGACAGCCCTGAGGCTTCAGGCAGAGAAAGCATGCGGCTGCAGCCCATGAGTGATGAAGAGAAACTGCCTTCTGCATTTGATCCAAGAACACGTAGGGCAGGGAAAAGGCAGGAACAGAGAAGGACAGCCAGATTATTCACGAGGAGAAAGCCTCGCCCTTCTTGATGGGCGGCACTGGAAGCTGTCTATTTAGCACAGCAAGACAGATGGAAGCAATGCTGGGAAGGTGTTCGTTTCCTAGCTGTGTGTTTTCTAGTCATTGTGATTCTTGCCTTGCTTTGGATTGACACTCTACCTTGATTTGGATTGTGCCTTGTGAACTCTGGACTTTTCTTGCCTCATGAACCCTCTTGTATTGTGGATTTAATTTTGCCTGGTGGGTTTATTTTGATTGGGAAATTTTCAAGTGCCTTGTGGATTCATTAGCCATTGCTCTGTGGACTGACATTGGTCTGCTTGTGAGTGGACTTAATTGGGACAGTTCTGGGGGTTTGGTGAAGGGAGTTTCGTGGAAATATTAATAAACCCACTAAATTACAGGTGTGTGTGTGTGTGTGTGTGTGNAGAGAGAGAGAGGGAGGGAGGGAAGGAGAGGGAGAGAGAGAGAGAGAGAGAACAGCCCATGGGGTAAACTCAAAATAACAAATTTACAGCAACATACCTCGATTTAGATGGTGTCGAGCCCTCTTTCATGACTGAATAGCCTCTCCTACCAGCTGTTGCAAGAGTGGCTGTTGTTTTTTCCCTGGGCTTAGACTGCACTCAGTACAGTGCTTTTATTTGCTATGACTGGACAGTCCTTCCCCCCTTCTGAGACTGGTAGGGTAGGTTCTTAGTAAATGCCCAGATTCTCCACAGTAGAAACAGAGTGTCAAGTCTCTTTATCTCTGTCTTTCTTCAGCAGCTACTGTTCTCCTTCCTGGGTCTCTCCTCCCCTCCCCAAACTCAGTTCCCATCCTCATCAATGAGGGAAAGGGTGAATAGTAAGTTTTTGAATTCTGCTGTCTTTGCTGTTCAAACTGGCTTTGAATCTCTTCTAAGTGAGAGTGGATGATCACACAAAGTTGATAGATTTTGCCCAGATTTTGAGAATCCTTGCCTTATGAGCTCAGTGCCGATTTGAGCATTCAGTCCTTGCCTAAGCTGAGCAGTTAGAGCTGCCTCATTCCAGTCTAGGTTTTCAGTGGTTAATTTGAATTCCATTATGTATACTCTGTCACTTCTATCGTCCTGTTTAAGCTGCTGGATCCAGTTGGTCGCTGACATTCCTTTTACTGGATCTGTGATGACCCAGGGCATGGCACGAAGGCAACATAGGTATGAGTCCCTTTATTCACTCCAACTTTCACTCCAGCAGGGCAAGATAATGAGTCCAATAATTCCAGCAAGGCAGATAAGCACACAGAAGTATGGCAATAATTCACACAGACAGGAGGAATGCCAGGAATGCAGGATAAAACTCACAACACTAGATGAATTCAGCATTTGTTCCCAACAAACGCCCCTCCCAACTGCCTCTCCTTTAAACTCCATCCCTTGGTGTGCCTTGTGAAGGGAATCGGGGCCCTTTCTTTCCTCATAAGCCATGCAATCCATGTTGCTCTCTTTTGCGTTCTTCCCTGCATGCCCTAGGATGAGGAGAGGGTGGGCCTTGGTCTTCATCTGAACCCTCTCTCCCTTGTTCTACCTCTTCCCTGCTCTGCCCAACCTGACTTTGCCCTTCCCCAGTTTCCTCCACAATCAACAGAGCCACTCTCCCAGCTGTTCATCTTCCCCCTCAGATTCAGACTCCAATGGGGTGGGGCATGGCAGAATCTCTAAAGGGCCCTATGAAGTTGTCCATGAAGTTCTGATAATTATCCATCATTGCCTTCAGTGATCAGAAGTGCCCATTCAGCTGCTGACATCGTCAGTAGAATCAGCACAAAGGACACCCATGAGCAGTCGGTTGGCAATTCTGCTGCTCAAATTCCCATACACTGCCCTATGAAGGTTTTTATCCTTTCTGATTCTCCTCCACATCTTTCTGATAAACTCCCATGGCTTCTTTGCAACACTGGTTGTATTACTGGAGCTGCTGTGGTTGCCAGAGCAACCAAAGGTGTTGGCTGTGCCAGTTTCTGCATGTATTGCACCAGCTAAAGCATCATTGCCACCAAATTGCACATTTCATTCTCCATCCAGACACCACAGCATAATATCCATTATTCCTTGATCAGCTGATACTTCTGCTTCGGTGTCAGTTGCCATCCTGGTAATTGTTATTGCTCTCTCGGGAAAGTTTGTGATTCTGAGAAGATTAATGTCAGGGACAAATAGCCAGGTATAGACATAAAGAATTCAAAATTATTGATTTGTTGCTCAAGCCTATGATGTGCAGAAATCTTCTCAGCGTAACAGTTTTCACCTAAACTAGATAAGTTTCAGTGCCCTTGAACTTCATCTTCTTGTGACCACACAGAGACTCTAAACTGATTCCTCATTTGACTCTTCCCCCTGGCTCTGCTGGTCTCTCTAAAACTTAGATTTACTGCAAAGAAAATCAGAAGATAATTCTTTCTATTTCTTTTTATTCTTTTTGCACTTTTTCCCCTTTCCTTTTTTATATTAGTTTTTGTTAGTTTTTAATCTTCTTTGCAAACTCTTAGTAAATTACAAAGAAACTAACCTTCTGTACAAGTATTTTTGAAATAACTGCTGCAGCTGATCTTTCAAGGAGGCAAGGCTCTATTTGTCTGTGAGGGAATGAAACTGGGATTGCTGTTTATTGTAGCCCCATATAAACATTTCTCATCCTGATCCACTCATGGATCATTCACTCAACATTTTACTCACAAGCACCCATACCTTTTTTCCAGCTGCTTGTAACATTCTGGTATTTTCAAGGATGTGCTGGTGTCCAGAAGCAGCCACATGCCACCCATGCTCTTAGCTTACAAATGAAAAAGTTAAGTCAGAAAAGGGGTAAGGAGTAAGAAAATGAGGTAAGAAAACAACAAGCAGTTGGGGAAGCTGAAGTGATGCCTAGTTATTGGCAGCTATTCTAGGCAAACAAGTCAACTGCCAGGGCCACAAACTTCAATGAGCAGCATATCCTGATGGGATTCCTACCTAGGGCTTGGAGTTGTGCTGGGATCTTGACAGCAACTAGCAAGGGGCCAATCCAACTAGAGTAAGGGTTTTTGGAAGGAAGCAAAGATTGTGTAGCACTTTACAGACTTCCGGTCTTTTGTTAGGACTGTGTTAAAGGACAGAGTATTAAAGATATATTTACATGGCAACATTCGTCTACAAAATCTAGTAGGGTAAAAAGCAAGTTTGATGAACATGTGTGCTACAAGCATTGTCTACAGATCTGCTATACTATAATGTGGCCAGTCCTTGGAAAGCAAAGATCCTTCACACTTTCAGATCAATTTTATGCAAATAAATTAATTTTGCTAAAATAGTCTGTCTTCGGTTGCCATGGCAATATGTCTTTTCTTCACTGCTGCAGAGGCTTTCTATGGTTTTTCTCATGTCATTATTCCTTATATTTTCTTTCTTTCCTTTTCTTGCTCATCCTGTTATGACTAGTTCCCAAAGGTTTATTTTTGACATAGTAGAATTTTCTACTCTTATACAGTAGGTGAGATTTATGATTGACAGAAAGAAGCAATATATATATATGGTTTTTATAACATTTCAGTTTCACTGTGTGTATCACTAAGCTAGAACGAATCATCCAGTAAGACTGATAACTACTTAAGGGATAGGATTTTGATTTTATAGGTTTGGAACTAAAAAATTGAGATCAGTAAGGCTTTACTTCCTTAATATTGGCATTGACTATTCTGATATTATCCCGTCATCAGCCTGATAGAGAAGAATTAACAGTTGCTGTTTAATTTTAATATTTCTTTCTCTTGACTTAGATCAAATGGTTTATTCTTAATCCTTGTGTTACATTTACAAATAATTACATGTGTGAACTAGTTAAAATATATGACTCCACCCAGATATCACTTATGAAATAAAACTTATTGCTGGAATATTAGGGTAGGAGAAGGAAAGAAGAATAGCTTAATGTCAATATATATGGAAATTAAGTATTATCTGAGTATATATGATAAGAGTCTTAGGGTTATTTTATCCTTTTGACTCTTTTTTCCTGATGCAGTGAAATATTTAAGAAAAATATTGCTGCAGTTTTCCAAAGAAAAAAAAGAGTTTGCTTGCATCTAGCAAATGCTCCTGAGGAAAGTTGATTGTGAAAGGCAGGGGACCTTGAAGCACTTTATTCTTCTAAATTATCATACTGAACAAAAAGTAGCACTGTGTGGCACAAATGCTCCAATTTATAGATCAGGCAAATCACATATATCATGGATTATATGTGACAACCTCCTCCCAAGACTGCACCATCTAGACTCAGTTAAACTGCATGGTTTCTGCTATTCTGAAAGAAATCAAACCCAACATGTACAGTAGTTTGTTAAGCCTGTGATGAGGTTAACTTACACACACACACACACACACACACACACACACACACACACACACAAACTTATACAAAAAATTAACACAAATAAAAAAGGAGTTCAAAAGTCCAGTTTGATCCCTTTGGTAATATAACCTTGAATCCCTGGGAGTCTGGAAAATATTTCTGCTATATAAAGCAGACTAAAATCTTATTAGTAATAAATTTGCTTACCATATTTATGTATCATCAAATCTAAGTCACTGCCATTTACAGTACAAATGCAATCAAAAATATAACATGAAATGCAAATGTGAAATCAAAATAGCAAGCAAAATAGTCATAGATTAGTACAATAATTGTTATCTTGACCATAGTGTCAAATCTAATCTAAATGGCAGCAAATAATAATTTTAGTCATTCTAAATGAGTTCTCTGGAAAGATACCAGGGTAGGGACCAGCCAAGCCTTTGGGGAAGATTTCCAAAGCAGGGAAAAACATTGTCCCTGAGCCTGCATCTATAGATATTGAGCATGATGCATATTCCTACCTAGGATTGACACATAGCATCAACTGGTTTCTCCTCAAAAAACATTCCTGAAGACATCTGGGAGCCAAGCCACATAGGGTTTTGTAAATTAAAACCAGCACTGAATTGCACTAAAAGCATCAGAAAACCATGCAGTGGCCTACAGTACAACTGCAAGCAGTTCTTACCACCAGTATATGGGCTGATGCATTTTGCACCAACCACAGGTTTTCAACAATTTTCAAACACAGACCTATGTAATTTGGGGTATAGAAAATAGAAATAATGAAAACAAAATAGAAAAAATGATTATAACACTAGTTATACATTAATCCCAATTTGCATTTCAGATAGATGATGTTCTCTCTCAGAAAGTTTAACTTTATGGCAAATTTAGAGTGAAAAAATTATAATTTAAAAAACAGAATTTTGAAAATAATACCCCAAATAGCATACATTTCATAGGGGCTGGTTACTTGAAGGACTATCTGTCTCATAATATCTATCTGGCTGATCTAATCTGTGGTTGTGGGGAAAATAGGAGGAGGAGGAAGGAGTATTAGGTATGTTCACCATCTTGAGTTAGGTTGGGTAAAAATAAATAAATAAATAGTCATAGAGATGACAGTAACATATTTCTTTTTGTCTTTTTATCTTCATCAGATAAACCAACTTTTATTTGTAGAAATCACCTGTAAATATTAATTCTTTATTTGGAATATGAACAAAATAACAAAAATAATTGTAGTTCTGCATTTTATAATTGCATTTACTGTTTTAGAAACAGAAAATAAAACTATCCTGAATGCAAACAAGGCAGTGGTGGGATTCAATTTTTTTTNNNACCGGTTCTGTGGGTGTGGCTTAGTGGGCGT
>AZIM01001344.1:149411-174731 GCA_000516915.1 Ophiophagus hannah | reverse complement strand
GTTGGAGGCATTAAAGGACATTTATTTACTCTGGGTCATCACAGGTTTCTGTAATAGGAAGAGAGGATATAGCTTTTTATTTTTTTATTTTTTTAAAAGAGTTCATTTAAATAAATTACTCCACAAATTTTACAGGAAACTAAAAATGTATATAAAATTTATTTCACTCAAAAGGTAAAGTAAATATGACCAAATCTACATATTTTTGCTTTATAGTATAACTGATAGATAGATGGGTAGTCTAGGTAGATAGTCTTCAACTTATGCTGTGATCAAAATTGTTTCTGCAGCTGTTTCTGCAAGGCAGTTTTTAAGTGAGTCACTCCGGATTTTACAACACTTTTTCCCATGTTTGTTAAGCAAATCACTGCAGTTAAGTGAATCACTGCAGTTGCTATGTGAGTTCAGCTTCTTCCATTGACTTTCCTTGTCAGAAGCCAGCTGGGAAGGTCATAAATGTCAATCACAAGATTCCCTGGATGCTACAACTGTCATCCATACATGCTGTTTTCCATTCTTGAATTTTGATCACATGCCATGATTGTTGTAAGTGCCATTTTTCAGGGCCGTTATAACTTTAAATGGTCACTAAACCGATGGTTATAAATTGACTACTACCTGTATTACCCAATACTACTCCTCATCTCAATTGCAGTTTCATAAGCTTTATAACACCTCTTCAGAGATGTTAGTTGATTCATTTTCTAGTCTATCAATATTTTTTCATATATATTTGTTATCAAATTCTTGTGTAAAGGTGAGCTTAACTCCAGGTAACTATCCATTCAAAGTTATTGGCAAAATTACTTAAGAATTTGCTAATGCCTTCTTCTAGAATATTTTTTTACTGTTTTACTCTTGCCTGATTATATGTCATCAAATCATTTCAACTGTTAGTTACCACATAGACAAGATTTTTCACCACTACGATCTTTCCAAACTTGGTTTTTCCAATCTACTTGTGGAGCACCTATTGCCATTGTAACCAAGTCTATTCATTTTGCTACTGGCCATCCTCTTGTCTTTCCGTCTACTTTTCCTAACATTGGAACTTTCTCAAGAGAACTACATCTTTGCATAATGTGGTCAAAGTAGGTTAATTTGAGCTTGGTCATTTGTACTTTAAGTGAGAATTCTGCATTTATTTGTTTGATAACCCATTTACTTGTTTTCTTGGCTCTCCATGCTATTCTCAGGAGTCTTTTCCAACACCAATGTTCAAAAGCATATATTACTGTAGTCGATAGCTCTGGAATTCTCAAACATCTCCTATTCAAGTATTAACACTGTTAGCTTCTGGAATCAGCCAAATTTAGTCAAAGTCTGGTCCCTAAAGATTGATGAAGAAGTAAATTAATTGGTTAATTTAGTTACTTATTTGATTTGGTTTCACTAGCAAGTCTTAGAACAATTTTAATTGTTTAGTACTTGCCTCACCTTTGGTAATTTAAAACAAATTATAGTTTTTGATGAACATATGCTTAAATCAGACTGCATTCATATATTTGAAGATAGACATAACCTGAATTAAATATTTCATAGTGGGAGTATCCAGCTATTTTACATTACATTTGTTTTGCTTAAATTGAAATTTGGTTTATGTGCTCCACCTTTTATATTCAGATTTTTAACTATGCGAATTGATGAATGTGTACAAATATTAATATTGCTGTTTATGTGAAATTATTGTTTGAATTTTGGGACAGTGAAAAAATGGGAATATAGGAATCTTTCATAAAATCCAAAAGCACCATTGGTGATGTCTTACTTGTAATTTTAAGTTATGCTCAACCTGGTGATTATTTTTCTGGAGCTATAATTCACTTCATAGAACATGGTATTTGCTCCTTGATTAATATGATACACATTCTGTACTTTTCACACCATAGATATGTGTTCAAACCAGAAAAATATTTTAAAACTATTTCAAAGTTTTTCCAGTTCAAATATCCTCTGCTTTGACATATTATTATAAGCAATATGGAATTGCTTTTGGGGTTGGGGTCATTCTGATATCTGTCACAGCAGTTCTAACGTGGAATAGGTGGGAAATAACTAATAAAAACAATCTTCTAAAATGTTCTTATAAAATACAGTCAATGTCCTCCTATTCTGTTTCCATAGCAGAAATTCATGCTCTTAGTTTCCTGAGAAAAAAACAATACTAGGTCAGTTAGTTGATAATATGTATATTTCTGTGACTTGGGAGACGTGAACTGCTCATTTATTTATCTTTTTTCTCTTTCAGGCAGGCTGTTAAGCTGTCAGTCTGCAGCTGAACAGCATGCAGTCCTTTCGGGAGCAGAGCAGTTACCACGGAAACCAACAGAACTACCCACAGGAAGTACATGGTGCATCCCGGCTAGAGGAATTTAGCACTCGCCAGCAAGCTCAGATGTTTCAGAGCTTTGGAGGAGGTGGCAGCACTAGTGGACGCCGTGAAACAACAGGAAACTCTGCATCTATGGGTAGTGAAAGCTCTGGACATCAGAGTTATCAAGGTTTCAGAAAAGAAGCAGGAGAATTCTATTATATGGCTTCCAGCAAGGATCCTGCAGCAGCAGGAGGACAACAGCTTCCTCAGCGTAGGCCTTCTGGACCAGTACAGAGCTATGGACCACCTCAAGGCAGCAGCTTTGGGAGTCAGTATGGAAGTGAAAGTCACGTGAACCAGTTTCAAACACAACACTCGTCACTTAGTGGAGTAACACATTATCAGCAGGACTATACTGGTCCGTTCTCCCCTGGCAGTGCTCAGTACCAGCAGCCGGCATCTAGCCAACAACAGCAACAAGTGCAGCAAATGAGGCAGCAGCTTTATCAATCTCATCAGCCTTTACCACAGGCCTCCAACCAATCTGCCTCTAACACACCTCATTTGCAATCAATTCAACGCCCTTCAAATCTGCCTTCATCTACTTCTAGCTATCCATTAAGAATAGGTCAGTATAGTCAGCACTATCAGCCTCCTGTTTCTTCCTCTTCTTCATTTCCTTCTCCTCAACGTTTTGGTCAATCTGGACAGAACTATGATGGTAATTATACCGTGAATGCTGGTTCACAGTATGAAGGACATGCTGTTGGTTCAAGTGCACAAGCTTATGGGACTCAGTCAAATTATAGCTTTCAGACACAGCCAATGAAAAACTTTGAGCAGTCAAAGTTGACCCAAGGGACTCAACAGGCACAAGGACAAGGACAACAGGCACAACAACAGCAGGCTCCTTCGCAACATGTAATGCAGTATTCAAATACTGCTTCCAAATTGTCTCTTCAAAGTCAAGTGGGGCAGTACAATCAAGCTGAGGTCCCTGTAAGATCACCCATGCAGTTCCATCAGAATTTTAGTCCTATATCTAACCCGTCACCAGCTGCCTCTGTGGTTCAGTCTCCAAGCTGCAGTTCCACACCATCTCCTCTCATGCCAAGTGGTGAGAATCTTCAGTGTGGACAAAGCAACATTCCAGTAGCATCTAGAAACCGCATTTTACAAATGATGCCTCAGCTTAGTCCAACACCATCCATGATGCCAAGCCCCAGTGCTCAGGGTGCAGGGTTCAAAGGATTTGGGCTTGAAGGCTTGCAGGAAAAAAGACTTACAGATCCAGGACTAAGCAGTTTAAGTGCCCTGAGTAGTCAAGTAGCTAATCTTCCCAATACAGTTCAGCACATGTTACTCTCAGATGCTTTGGTGCCCCAGAAGAAAAGCTCAAAAAAATCATCAAAAAAACCAGAGAGCTGCACAAACTCAGAAGGTTCCTCTCAGGCAGAAGAACAGCTTAAGTCTCCACTAGCAGAGTCCATTGATGGTGGCTGTTCCAGTAGTTCAGAAGATCAAGGAGAAAGGGTGAGACAATTGAGTGGTCAGAGCACCAGTTCTGACACCACTTATAAGGGCGGTAATTTAGAGAAATCTCAGTCATCACCAGCACAGCCATCTCAAAATGAACCTGCAAAAATCACTACCAGCTCTGCAGTTGAGGAAGAAGCATCCTCCCCTCCTGATGGAAAAGAGGCCTTGATTTCTGTGGAGGTCCCCCCAAAGATCAATGAAAAGACAGTTGGTGTGATAGTCTCCAGAGAAGCTATGTCAGGAAGAGTGGAAAAATCAAGTGGACAGGATAAATCCCAACAAGATGATGCTTCTACAAGTGCTCAAGCACTGCCTTCTGCCTCTGCAGTGAAAGAGACTGGTCTTGTAGGAGCTCAGCAAGAGTCACAAGGCGGAAATAAAGGAAGCAGAACTGGGGACAGTGGCACTAATCATAATGAAGATGGAAACAATCCACCTGGTCATGCTGCTATTGGCTCTAGTTTCTCAAGCAGAACAGAGCCTTCTAAATCCCCTGGTAGTTTGAGGTATAGCTTCAAAGATAGTATTGGGGTTAATATGCAAAGAACTTCTGGTACCTTTTCACAATATCCTTCAGGCCAGGATAAAGGGGAGTTTTCAGTGCATAGTGAGCGAAAGGGCAGGAATGAAAAATTTCCCAGTCTATTGCAGGAAGTTCTGCAAGGCTATCACCATCATCCTGACAGGAGATATTCTAGAAATGCCCAAGATCAGCATGGAATCGGTGGAAGTTTAGAAAGTAGCATGAGACCCAATGTTCTGGTTAATCAAACAAATGAACTAAGTAACAGAGGCCTTTTAAATAAAAGTATTGGATCTCTTATGGAAGGTTCACACTGGGGACACTGGGATAGAAAATTAAGTGGCAGTACAGCTGAGATAAAACAGATAAATTTGGTAGATTATCCTATACCTAGAAAGTTTGACTTAGATTCTACAGCTCATGAAGCTGGAGGAGTCTCTGAGAGAAGATCAGTTATTTGTGATATATCACCTTTGAGGCAGATTGCTAGAGATTCTGGGCCACATTCTGGAGGGCATATAAGTACTGATGGCAGGAGTGGAAGAAGTGACCGTCTGACTTCTGGTTTAAATCAGTCAGTCATCCTCCCTGGTGGCCTCGTAGCCATAGAAGCCAAACTAAAGTCTCACAGTGGGCAGATTAAGGAGGAGGATTTTGAACCTAAGACCTCTGCCAGCATCAACAACAAAAAATCAGGAGATCATTGTCACCATGCCAGTTTTAAACATGAATCTTACCGAGGGAATGCTAGCCCTGGAGCTGCAACACTTGATTCTGCATCAGACTACCTGCTACAACAGGATAGCCGAACAACACAGATGAGACGAGGACCTAGCAGAATAGGAAGCAGCCGGGAAGGAATGAGAGGTAAATCTCCCTCTCAATTTCATGATCTGGCCGATAAGTTAAAGATGTCACCTGGAAGAAACAGAGGTCCAGGGACAGATCTTCATCAGATGAATCCACATATGGTGCTTTCTGACAGGGTCAACCGGAGTTCCTTACATACTTCTTTCTCTTCAAATTCCGAAAGTTCATCTTTGGCTTCAGCATATCATGGTAATTCCCGATCCCATGTTTATGGTGATCCTAACCAAGGACTGAATTCCCAGTATCACTATAAAAGACAGCTATACCATCAACAACAAGAGGATTATAAAGATTGGAGTAGCAACTCTGCTCAGGGTGTGATTGCTGCAGCTCAGCATAGGCAGGAAACAGCTAGAAAGAGCCCAAGACAGCAACAATTCTTAGATAGAGTAAGAAGTCCTTTAAAAAATGACAAGGATGGAATGATGTATCTCCATTCTGGTTCTTACCATGACGTGGGGTGCCAAGAAACCAACCGGTGTTTGTTGGGGGCTGAAAGCACTCATCAAAATAAGTGTTTGGAAATGAAACACATGAATCAAAAGATTCAGCAACATGAATCAGGTTGGGATCTTTCCCGTCAGTTAACCCCTGGAAAGAACAGTGGCTCTCTAGGGACAAGTCAGAAGAGATTTATTTCACAAAATAGTGATACACATAGGCGAGATGATGTTGGTGATGTACTTAAATCTGCTAATGCCATGGTAAGAATTCCTGGCCAAGAAGATCAATCTCCTCAAAATCCTTTAATAATGAGAAGGCGAGTCCGCTCATTCATTTCTCCTATTCCAAGCAAGAGGCAGTTGCAGGAAATGAAAACTAGTGGGATTGATGACAAAGGACGCATACTCCCTTCATCAAAGGATGGAGTTGATAAAACTCTCAATTCTTATGCCCATTCCTCTCAAAACCAAGATATTGGCAGATCATTCTCAAAAGGAGAATCATCTAGGAATCTTCCAAGTCCTGATAATCGAAACTGTTCTGGTGTTTCCATCACAAGCCCAGCAAAAACAAAAATTCTTCCCCCACGAAAGGGTCGTGGATTAAAGTTGGAAGCTATTGTTCAAAAAATCACCTCTCCCAGTGTTAGGAGGAGTGCATCTTCAAATTGTGCTGAGGCTGGTGCAGATGCAGTCACTCTTGATGACATTCTGTCTCTTAAGAGTGGCCGCCCAGAGAGTGGGAATATTGCCAATCATGAAATAGGAGAAGAAAATATAAAAGTAGAAGTGTTAGATCGAGAAAATCAGGTACTGACCAATGAAATTTCTCGGACAATATCTTCTGAAGATTGGCATGATGATAGAGATGAGATTGTGAAAAAAGAGGTTTCTGAACATGCCACTGTTGGCAAGGACGGTTCAGTGGCTGTCTTGATTCCAGCATCTTCGCAGAAATCTATTGGTCAAGGAAGAATAGATGGATCTGTAAATTTTTCTGAATCAAAATCAGTTCCAACAACCAATATTTTGGCTCCTGAAACAAGTGTAAAGCCAGAAGAAAAAGATGGAGGTACCATTATGACACCCAAGTCAGATCCCTTTCCTCCAAAGGGATATTTCCCTTCTGGTAAGAAAAAGGGAAGACCTATCGGTAGTGTAAACAAGCAAAAGAAGCCGCAACAATTACCACTTCCATTAGTGCCAGAAGCAGTGCAGCTGTCAGAGGAGGCAGTAGACGGTGAACCAAAACCTAAGAGACAGCGAAGAGAGAGGAGGAAAACTACAGCACAGCCACGAAAACGGAAACCAAGACGAGCTGCTCCCATTGTGGAGCCTCAAGAACCAGAAATCAAACTAAAATATGCTATTCAGTCTCTTGATAAAACTGATACTAGGAACAAATCTTTTTTCCCTTACATTCATGTGGTAAACAAATGCGAGCTAGGTGCTGTATGCACAATAATTAATGCAGAAGAAGAAGAGCAGAATAAATTGATGAGGGGTCGAAAAGGACAGAGGTCATCAACGCCACCTCCTAGCAACGCTGAGAGTAAAGTACTGCCTACTTCCTCTTTTATGCTACAAGGTCCTGTTGTAACAGAGTCATCTGTTATGGGCCATCTAGTCTGTTGCCTTTGTGGCAAATGGGCCAGCTACCGCAACATGGGTGATCTCTTTGGACCTTTCTATCCACAAGATTATGCAGCCACACTGCCTAAGAACCCCCCTCCTAAGAAGTCCACAGAGATGCAAAACAAGATCAAAGTACGACATAAAAGTCTTTCTAATGGTTCCAAGACTGACACAGAGGAAGAAGAGGAGGAGCAAGAGCAAAAAGAACAGAGAAGCCTGGCTGCCCACCCACGTTTTAAAAGACGACATCGCTCTGAGGACTGTGCTGGGGCTTCTCGGTCACTTTCAAGAGGCACTGCTTGTAAAAAAGCAACCACTGAGGGTGGCAGTGTTGGTGAAAATACTTCTTCAGACTCTAAACCCCCCATACCTACTTCTGAAGGTGGTCCTGAGTTGGAGCTACAAATTCCTGAACTACCTCTTGATAGTAATGAATTTTGGGTCCATGAGGGCTGCATCCTCTGGGCCAATGGGATTTACCTAGTCTGTGGCAGGCTTTATGGGCTGCAAGAAGCTGTGGAAATAGCTAAAGAGATGGTGAGTACTCTATATCAACGATTAAATGTGTCTTACAACTGTGATGATATTTATTGCATTCTAATTTTCTTCTTTTGCCATGTCTTAAACATATTTGTGCCACTGTAATTTTATGGGTTGTTTATATGAGCCAATTTCATAATTTCACATTATTCAAAATTATTTTGGATTGAAATTCATAGAATCATTTTATGCTGTGATTATTGTATTTTTATTAGGCTATACATTTCCTTAAACAAATGATACTGCTGGGTTTAATGCTTGTAAAAGATAATTTTTCCTTTTTGATCACGTTGAATTTTTGTTCCTGTGATATGATAATGATATGACCATATGATATGATACTGTACAGGTAATCCTCATCTTATAGCCACAATTGAGCCCAAATGTCTGTGAGATCTAAGTGAGATAAGTGAATTTTGCCCCATTTTATGGCCATCCTTGCCATAATTGTTAAGTGAATCACTGCAATTGTTAAGTTACCATATTAACACAGTTGTTAAGTGAATCTGGTTTCCTCATTGTCTTTGCTTGTCAGAAGGTTGCAAAAGTTGATCACATGACCAGGACACTGCAACCATCATAAGTATGAGTCAGTTTCCAAGTGTCTTGATCATGTGACCATGGGGATGCTGTAATGGTCATAAGTGTGGAAAATGGCCATAAGTCATTTTTTTCAGTGTCATTGTAGCTTTGAACAGTCACTAAATGAANTGTTGTAAGTCGAGGACTACCTGTACTCCTCGAAAAAAGTATAGATATGATTGCCATTGCCTACTTCCAAGATGTTTTTTTCACTTCTTAGTCTACATTGCAGCTCTGTAAAGTCTTGGTCTCACAATAGTAGCCAGGAATGGTCCTGCTTAGGGTTTAGGATCAGCCACGTTTAGTTAATGGGAGTCACTTAACTGGTCTTAATAATCTGATATTACAAAGAAGCATTTGCTGTTGGCATATTAAAAAGATCTTCAGTATTCCTCCACACTTTTTTTTCTTTCAAATGATAAAACTGTGAAAGAAGTGCATTTTATAAGGTAAAATTTAGATCAGATATGAAGATTGGAAAGAAAAGCAAATTAGTTGCCAGAAGATACCTTTAGATTGTCAAAGGACTTACTTCAACTAGTTTCTATTTAATACTGTCATTTGAGGGTGATCTTGCATTTTGAATTACTTGAAATTAAGCCTGGGTGACTTTGTGAGTCTGTGTGTATACAGCCACATGCTTTACCTTTTCTTCTCCAAAGGGCTGGGTTTTTAAAATTCCAAACATTCATTGATCTGCAGTGTTAGCTTTCTTTCTGGTACAAACACTTTTTTCAGATTCTAGGTCTATTCAGATAATTGCCAGGGTGGAAGAGAGACCAGAGAATATATTTAAAAATCAGATGATGCAAATGAGTTCTTACATCTTGACATAATAAAGGCAAACTTTCAAAGACTTCTGAACTCTTGTACTGTCAAGATGTTGTTTGCCACAGAAGGTGAATGGGAGGTTATTATGCTGTAGCTGTTTCTTAGCTTGTCCAGATAGTTTATGCTTTAGAAGTAAAGAGATTTTCATTGCACATTTTAAGAGATCTTAAGAAATTTTAAGAGATTGCTATTCTGGACTATAAGTAGTTTCTTCCATTCATGCTGAGACATTTTTTCTTTCTTTGGCTGGGAAAATGAGATTTACTGTGTATTTGCTGGTTTGCTTTTGAGCGTGGCATCTCATACTTAATTATACATTTTTGTTATTTTAAATTTATTTATTTATTCATCAACTTTATATGGCCACCCTTCTCACAAAACAAGTGACACCAGGTGACAACATGGCTAAAAACTATATATGCAAAATTATAATTATTATTATGGTTCATTGCACAGTCAGCTGGCTGTTTAGATTGGATTTGGTGGGTTTTATCCATCTATTGAGTCCTTCCCAAGGACCTGGGTAGACAGATGTTGTTTTTTGATGATGTTAAAGATATATATCATTGCAGGATGTAAACTGTTCCAACTAAAGCTGCCTTTTGCAGTTGACGGATGGTCAAGGTTATAAGAGAAATATTAGACAAAGACCAGATGTCAATAACAATGTATTTCACCAGTTCCCTGGGTTACCCAGACCTGGTGGCACAACCAAATTTTGAAGGACTTCTAGAAAATCAGCATGGATGGAGTCAGCCTCATTTAATTAAATATAAAGTCTAGCAATGATTGCTCTTTTCTTTTCACTCATGTATGTATGTAAATCAGTATTGAAAGTGTAATAGTAATAATTACGGAATGTGTGTTCATGACAGTATAGCCAGAGGACTACTACTTGGTATCTTTAATTGTGGTAAGATTCATACCTACTAGTAGAAATGTAGTGTTAAATTCATATTGGAAAATTGAATTGTCATTGCTATTTCTCCTAGGACAATACAAAGGGTTGAGAAACTAATATAGCCACTACTATCTATCTGAACACTAATAGTTCTGTCCTTTTAAAAATGGGTTAGTGCAATGGGGTTTAGGTTATTACTATTTTCAGTATTTTCACTGTTGTCAGTATGGGACTAAGTTGAGGAGAAAAGCAGAATGCTATGAAAAATTATGTAAGTAGTTCAAAGTCAGAAGTTACTGATAAAGACAAATAATTAAATTTTAAAAGTAGCTGCAACTACATTTATATTTGCATTATCAGGAAACTTTGGATTTCTACAAGTTAATCAAACTATAAAAGTTGGAGAATACCATAGAAGGAAGCCGGCTCATTCATATTGAAAAACATTACTAGACTTGTGGACTCATGGAAAAAAATCTTGTTCCTTATGTATTTGTAGCATTCTCCTTGTAAACAAATTTCTAAAAATGCTAATATTTAATTTTTTACACATTTACTTTGCACAAAACCTGGTAAATTTTGTGTCTAAAGCTTTTACATTAATACAATTGTATGTTAATAGTCAAATGAAAGCTGTTGTCATGTTTTCTTATATATTATTGAATGTGTTTTTTAATCCGTGGGAATTATTTGTTTTAAACATTCACTTAGACATTCATCTGGACAAGTCCCTACAGTTTTCTTGGCAAGGTCTTTCAGAAGTGATTTGCTATTGTCCTTTCCCTAAGACTGAGAGATAGTGATGGCCCATGGTCACCCAACAGGCTTTGTGCCTAAACTCATGGTCTCCTGGTTTCTAGCCTGATATCTTAACTATTACACCAAACCGGCTCTGAAGCATGTAATAGTATGACTTTAATCAAGTAGCAAAAGAAAAAGATTAATTTAAAGTACTTTTAAATTTTTTTGCATTATTTGTAAATAATACACATTTTTAAAATTAAAACACTTCGGAGACTGGGCTATTTTCTGGACTATCCCAGGACTATTTCAAACACCCATCTATCATTGCACATGTGTTCTCAGGTTTGCCAAAAAATTGTAGTCATCCCCCTACCTTGGAAGTGATGGTATCAATTTGGGCAATGTTTTCCTTGATTTTTGTCTGCTCTGTTGATGTTATGTGTGTTTTAGCAGGCATGGGAGCTCCAATGGTTGTTTCTATACTTTTTGTCTAAAAAAAAGTTTGGGGGTCTCCAGACCAGGGATGTCAAACTGGCGGCCCAAGGGCTGTATGCATCATGCACAGGCCACACCCACCCCAGCTCTGCAAAGGGAAAAAATACCACAAAACCTCATGTAACAGCAACATGACACCCTGAGTTTGACACCTGTGTTCTACACTAAGGATAAAGCTTATGTTATTTTGTACCTGCTCTATTTCTTCAAAAAATGGGGCCAAGATTTCTTTTTGTCCTTGTTTTCTACTAGGACTCTGTCAATAATGTTCCAAAATACTGTTTCTTTCTCCAAAAAAAGGACTTAGTAGTATCATTACTGACGACTTACCTCCCAGTGCTTGAGTCACCAATCTATGTAGCTAGCATGCCAGAAGCCATGAATCTGACTGCAGATTGTAAGTACTCTGTAGATATTTGTTCCATGAGCTCTGCTGATGTCTTTCCTTAGACATTTGGCTTCTGTTTGAATTTATGAAATAGTGTCCAAACCATTATAGCTCAGGCAATATATGAGATACCTGCAATTCTGTCTCCAATTCTCAGGGCTACTTCTTTGAGTACTGCTTTTAGAGCTCTTTCTGTTGTATGCTGCATTGGATTTGCAGTTACCTCTCTTCTCTCTTTGGAGCAACTGATTTGGAAATTAATAGTGCTACTGGTTCAGTAGTGCTAGGTGTTGGTATCATTTGATCCATTAAGTTTCATTAGAAAAAAGTCACACTGAACTTTCTTTGATGTGAATGTGTGGCTTGGGCAATCCTTTGAAGATTATTTCCTTTTCTTCAAAATTCCACAAAGTATAAGCCTTGGATGCCTTATGTAACTCTCTCCTTCATTTGCTTACAGGATATGGGATTCCTCCTCATCACATAGTGTGTTGAAGGCTGAGGATCCCAAGCGTGATTGGCTCTTTCTTCCCTTCTCTCTGTTCCTGCCAGGTTGGGTGCCATTTATATGTCATATGGTATCTTCACTCATGCCTTTACGGTGCTTCATTCTTTGTGTGTGTGTGCTTGAAGAGGATTATGAATAAATAGCAGCTTGTTTGATTAACTTCTGGTAGGTTTCCTACCTTTCCCTAGGCCTAACAAGATTGGACTATCAGGGCTTATACTTCTCCAATATATCAGCCATTCCAATATTCCATAGAGAGATGAAAGATTCAGCTAAGGTATCATTAATGTGGTCTGGAAGCCTTGGGTGTTACTGTGTGAGGATCTTATCTTCTGAACAGTTGCCACCGCTAGTTGCTGCAGTTGATGCTTCCTAGTTCTTAGTGCATTGCTTGCCTCTGCTTTCTTTACTATCTCTGGGAGCCCCCTGCCTCCTTCATCAGCCCAGTTCATAAGACTTGGTGATGGTTTTGGCTCTGATGCTTTGATTTCTGATCCTGAGCCTGCATCTGTCCCTATGCTGAAGTACATCTTTGATAGGCTGATCTATCAAGTTTCCTATTGCTGGAATAGGAAGTGCAGGCACTCTTAACACCCACAATATGTGTTGTCTCTTTCACCACAGCTTTAGCTCTTTTTCTTTCTCTGCTTTTTTATCTCTCCCCCTCCCCCCCTCATTATTCTAATTATTCTAATTTCTAGTTCTTAGAAAAGCCACTGCCTCTCCCTAGACAGAGCTTAAAGACTGAAAAGAGTAAAAAATTCAAAAGCCTAAAAAGGTTAACAAGGCAGCATGAGTGTCCTCAAGCTACTAGCCATTGCCAAGATTGCATGTTACTCTTAGACTCTCTGTGCTACTTGGCAAAGCCAGGTCTTAACACTCTTTTGAAAAGCCAAAAGAATGGGGGCTTGTCTCATCTCTGGGGCTAAGTGTTCCAGACAGCTGGGATAGTAGCTAAGAAGGCCCACCTCCTACATCCCATCGGTTGAAATTTCTTGACTGATATGCAGCATACCTACCTGTCTAGCCAGGTGGACAGGTAGATGAAGAGCTTCACAGGTAATAGCCAACATCTTAAATTGGACCCAGAAGCAAACTGACATCCAGTGCAGCTCGTGTGGGAGCAGTCTTACATGCAGCACCTAGAGACACCCAAAACAGCTTGTGCTGCTGCATTCTACCTACCAGTTGCAGTTCCCATACTCTTCAAGACTTCATGTAGAGTAGAGGTTGCCAACCAGTGGTCAGCGGACCACTGGTGGTCCATGAGAAAATTTTGGTGGTCTGCAGCGCACCTGTGACTGCAACAGGGGTGATACCGGTGGCGGATAGACTGATGCGCACGGGGAGGGAGGGTAGCACACAGGAGATTGCACCACAGAGCCCTTCCCGGGTGTTCCCTGGCCTGTGAGGGAAGGGCGTGATCTCCTGCGCCCCTCCCCTCAGGAGCTGCAAANGCAGCTGCCAAGCCTCCTCCCACCATGCTTCTCTTCCTTGCCAGAAGCGCTCACACACCCAGCGGGAAGGAGGAGGGTTGGTGGGTGCCAGAGGGGTGGTGAGTGCTTTGCGGCTTCTGAGGGGTGGAGTTGAGCATCCTCCTCGCAACATCTTCACCTGAGGGCATTGCTGGCAGCCGCTTCCTGCAGCTCAGGAGGTCTGCGCTCTTCCCGCTGCTGCTCGGCCTCCTCAATGTGTGGAGGCAGGAGGCAGCAGCCATGACACAAGTTTGCTAGGGAGACTGCAGGATTGCCCTGTCTTCAGCACATGGCTCATCGGCCTCTGGACATCAGATTCCCACCACCCAGCATCAGAAGTTCCTTCCCACCCAACTCCCGAGGACAGAAAGATGGGGGTAAAGAGAAAGAGAGAGAGAGAGAGACAAGACACAGACAGAGAGAGAGAGAGAGGGAGAAAGAGAGGGGAGAGAGACAAGACAGAGAAAGGGAGAAAAGGGGGGAGAGAGACAAGACAGAGAGCGAAAGAGGGAGAAAAGGGAGAAAGGAGGGAGAGAGACAAGACTCAGAGAGAGAAAGAGGGAGAAAGAGAGAGGGAAAGAGAAACAAGACACGGGGGAAGAGAGAGACAAGACAGAGAGAGAGAGGGAGAAAGAGAGGGGGAGAGGGAAAGAGAGGGGGAGAAAGGGGGGAGAGAGACAAGACAGAGGGAAAAAGGGGGCAGAAAGACAAGACACAGAGCAAAAGAGGGAGAAAAGGGAGAAAGGGGGAGAGGGAAAGAGAAAGAGGAGGGAGAGATAAGACAGAGAGAGAGAGGGGGGGAGAAAGAGGGAGAGAGAGAGACAAGACACAGAGGGGGGAAGAGAGAGACAAGACATAGAGAGAGAGGGAGAAAGAGAGGGGAGAGGGAATGAGAGAGAAAGAGAGATGAGAGATCCTGGTGTTTTGTTTTCTGTGGGAAACAGGTCCAAATGACTCTGAGTATTTAAGGTTGCAGAAACAGGCAGCCAAGCTAAGTGCCTGAAGGGCCCCATTCCGTCAGTGGGAGTCCAGGCGCTTCAGTGTGTGGCATGCTGGATTCATATTAGTGGATTTAAAATTATGAATTTGGTGGTCCCTGAAGTAGAAAAGGTTGGAGTTCCCTGATGTACAGCATATTGCAGTAGTCCATCTGGGAGGTTATCACAGCATGTGTGGTGAAAGGAGAGCTTGATCCAGGAAAGAGCATAACTGGCATATAACCAAAAGTTAAGCAAAAGCCTTCCTAGCCATGACTGCCACCTGCTCATTGAGCAGGAGTCATGAGTTCACAAGGATCCATTGATGATGCACCAAGTCTCTCTGGGGCAGTGCTATCCCATCCAAGTCCAAAAAATGGTAATACAGAGGAGCCATCAACCCATATCCACTACATCTTACCACAGTTCTATTGAACCCTGTTGTGTCCCCCATAGCCTAGTTTAAACATAGTTAAAGTCCCAGTGGATTTGTATGTTTTGTAATTACGTTTAGCAGCTACTCTACTTAGGCTTTGTATTTGTTATGATTTCTCAGATTTATGCCAGGCCAGAGTTGCTGCAATGTGAGATGGACAGCATATAAATTTCATAAATAAAACAAATATTTTTGAGTTTTATCTTCTAGCTAGATATGTCTAACATTTAAAAGTAAAATAATTAAAATATACTAGGTTAGGCATTCTATGGTGTCATGTAAAGTGCTGGATTTTACTGGGAAGTTATTGTGCAACTTCATGTTGTGTGCCAGTTACATCCTTTCCTGGATAGGATAACTTTCCATTAAGTCACTCATGCCCTGCTTGTCTCCCGTTTGGACTATTGCAATGCATTCTACCTAGGGCTACCCTTGAAAAGGATCCAGAAGCTTCAGCCAATACAGAATGTGGACAGAGGAACACACAGTTGTGAGCTGGTTAGTACCCTGAAAGCCCTCCCCATGCCTTTTAATGAATTTTTAATAGTGCTTGCCTTTTAAAAATTGTCTGTGTGTATTGTTTTGTGTTGTTTTTAACAATTTGTTTTAACCAGAGTCCCTCTGTGATGAAGATGGGAGATTTTAAAATTTGATAAATAAATAAATTTATTGAATACATTGTTAACTTCTTGTTTGGCAAAAAGATTTCTCGGGTAAATGTTGATTTTTTTCATAAACACAAAAAAGTAGTTAGGAAATCATTAAGATGTTAGACTGAGAAACCCTGGTTGAAGACCAACCTTAAATAAGACAGCTTATCGGATGACTTTAGCCAATTGCCATTTGTCACCTCAGTCTACTTTGCCAAGGGCTGTTAGAAAAGATAGGGAGGTGAACTAATGAAGTAATATAACTCTTACAAATAAATTAATATATAAATAAAGCAAATGCTAGCATAATTTCTTAGTTATGCAATTTATAATGAAACTGCTAGGATGAAAATAATATGTTATACATGCATGTTGCTTTCTGGACTTGAAGAACCATAAAGATTTCCAAGATGGATCATGGGTCAGCTGAATTGGAATATCATATGTTGGTAATATTTATTACACTACAAGATCTTTAAAAAGGGAATAAGCAAAAGCTCTACTGTATATTTCTTTAGAAACAGCATATATTGCCTCTATCAGAGTTATAATGTGCTTCAGGTTCATTATCAAAAAGCTGCTTCAAGTTGCAAAACTAATGTCCGTCTCTTTAAAAGTGTCTTTTCCTGGGATTGTATGTTTGTCCTCTACAGTTGTGTGATTCTTAAAAAAAAAAAAAAGACATGGCAGCTTTAACCTTACCCATCTCAAAGTGGGGTTAATAGGAGATTATGGTTAGTTACAGCGCTCCTCCCCACTGCCTACACCTAACTTTGCCATCTTTTTCCTCCTCCTGCTGCTGGCCCAGGATCCAGATGCTTGGCAAGGGTGCAAGCCTGGGATGAGCATGACAGGGCAACATAGCCTTGTCTGCAAAGGGAGCTTGCCAGGCCCAGCTATGGAAGAAGCAGTGAGGCAAACAGTGGGATCCCCATTGGTGGGCGAAGGTGGAGAACTGCTAGCAGATCCCCAGGCAAAGTTGGAGTCTTGTGTGGGAAGCGCTGTTCTGGATGGTGGCATAACTGGAGGAAGTAGAGGGATGGAGACTTCTGAAGGCACATTCTGCAGTTCATGTTGGAAGCACTTCTGGGAAGACTTGCCCTGAAAGTGCCTCTGGCGAAGCCTCACAAACAGGCTTTGCAGGAGGCACTTCCAGAGGCAAGGCTTTGCAAGAAAAGCTGTACAGGAGCTCAGAGGGTGCTTTTTGATTTTTTTTTTGCAGCAAAAGGCTAGCCCAGCCTCATCCAAGAGTGCAAGCGCAAAGGAATTTTTTTGTGCATCATGGCTCTGGAGCTGCCTTTGGCTTTTTTTCCCCACAGCCCAGCAGCCAGGCCCAAAATACCTTGTCAGTAGTGAGAACAAATTCTGTGACACCATGACAAATACAAGTGTTCTTCCCTGACATTTGCAGATAAATAAAATAATGGTGCTGCTTCCATACTGACACTAGCACTAGCAAGTATCTATACTGGCAGATTATCTCAATATGTGGAATTGATGGAGGAGGTCATGCAACTCATCTAATATAGTAGGCAGTGGATACTTGTCCCTGATTAAAATCAATGGTATTTCTTAAGTAGAACTTTTTGATGCATAAAGAATATTAGATATGGGACAAAGTTTAGGATGCTTTATTTTGATAAATGATCCTTTCAGTCAAAGTCATAAAGTACTTTGTGTGGAAATTTGTGCCCCATAGTTTATTGAAAGAAGCAGATGGTCTCTGGTTCCAGTACTGGAGAGATTGAAGCTATTATTTTGTCAGCAAACCATGGAAAACAGCAACAGCTGTCAAATTGCAGGCTTATTTGAGGGTAGGGAAGCTGGCAGAAGCAACAGATGAGCTGTCCTTGGTACAGTAGGTGGAATTGCAGTTCAGTAGGAATTACTTTTGAATGGGTACTTGAGAGTAATTTTAATAATGTAGCAGCTTGAGCAGACCATTCAAAGAAGAATATAAATCTCTGTACTTTTAAAATCAAAGTCTAGATAGTATTTTTTTAAAGTAAGGGATAAAATGTTAGGAAACCCAAATAACATCTCTGCAATTTGAATACATTTTAAGAAGGTTGAAGAAAGTTATGTTATTGGTATGTTTGAAATATTTCCAAAATGAAAGCTAGTGAATTGAAAATTTATTGGCTATGCACTACTGGTAGAAAGTCTTCTAATAATTTGTTAATAAACTGGGACCAAGCACTTTGTTCTCCTGAAGCACAAATTATTTATTATGTATATAGGTAGCAAGCAATAAAATGTTAGTGATTTGAACTCAATACTTACCCCTGGTTACTTGCACCTGATGTTAATATATTCAAAAGAAACAATCTATCAAAGCTATAAATGGGTTACTGCCTAAAATTATACTAATTGTGGTAATATTCAAGTTACATAAAATATGTCTATGTAGCAGAAATGTGAACTGTGAATGTCTGGCAGATGTAACATGCACAAAATCTAGCCATATACAATGTAATAAATAGCAATTCATCTATAAGTAGCATCTGAGCATAGGTCAGATCTAAGCAAATAGGATAACTGCTGATCAGAGAGGGGACAAATCTTATTTTAATGTCTTTATCAACAGAACAATGAACAAATACATATTCTGTGGTTCCCATCTCTCCAGAATCACAGGGGCAGAGCCTTTCAGCCAATGCCACCTTTTTGTTCTGACCTAGGCTTCCCCAAAAAGCATTAATCAGACTCTTTGTCCCGGCAAAACCCCTTTTATTAAACGAAGGTGAATTTCTTGCATTCACATTCAACCAAAGGCCTGGGAAAAGGGTGTAATTAAGAGCACAGACCTTATCTAGCTTGGAGAGCTGCCAAGTAAATATTTTCAAACGCAATGCTGATGAAGAACTTGGCACAGAGTCTCTGCAATACACAGACAGATCTTCACACGGCTGCAATGAACGAATTGTTTCCTGCAAAAACCCCCTCCCCTTTTGTTTCTCTTTTAATCCCTACAGGAGGGGCCATTCACCATCCACCTGCGGCTTTACTCCCACATCAACCCTTAGTTCGTAATTGTTCTTTTCTTTTGGCAGCTCTGTGCATGCACAGGCTNCACAGGCTGGGAACCGGCTCCAGCTGCTCCCCCGCCTCACTGCTGTCCGACTCCAAAGGCAGTTGATAACTGCCAGACTGCCCTGGCCCCATCTCTGCCTCTGATGCAGAGCCCTCGTCCGAGCCTTCTTCAGCCTCCAGGACTGACCCTTTTCCTCCAACGTCCCCACTGTCCGATTCTGCTGCCAGCTCTGCTAGCTGCCGGTGGACCACAACACTTTTAGATTTGTCATTCAAAACTACAGAAGAACAACATGACATTGGATGAGGGAGAAAGCTTTCCTATGGCTTTGTGAGCTAGCTAGCAGAAATAACTATTACTTAGTATTTGCTAATGATAGTAAGGCATAGGAACTGGAGCCCCAAAGCACTGTGTGCAGAGAATGTCATTGAGTTGTGTGGAGTTAAGATAATTGTTTTTGTGAATTATCCCCTGGAAATAGTCTAGAACAGGAGTGTCAAACTCAAAGCCCGGGGGCCGGATCCAGCCCACGGGGTGCTTAGATCTCGCCCACGGGGCCACCCTGGAAACAATGAAGGATTGGTTCGCAGTGCCTCTGCCAGTGAAATCTGAGCTCAGGAGGGCTACATGCAGCCCCCTGAGCTCCGCTTTCGCTGGCAGAGGCTTACAGAAGGCCCTCTTAGCCGAAAATGGAGCTCAGGTGCCCATTTTCACAGGCAGAGCACTTGGCCCACCACAGGAGCCCCCAATATGAGTGATGTCGAGCTGGCCTCATCCATCCTGACCACACCCATCCCGCCCCCCCCCGGTCAAACACAACCGTGATGCGGCCCTCAATGAAATCGAGTTTGACACCGCTGGTCTAGAAGGATACTGTGGTCCATAGTTTTAAACTATCTTGTTTCATTGAATGAATGACAGCGAACTCTGAAGAGGGAAAGAGATAGAAATTGTATCTGCTATTCCATCCTATCAAGTTTGGGTCATCAATGTTTTTCATATGTAATGATGGAAGGCTCCCAATTAATAGCTATACTATGTTGTAAAAAAGATAGTGAACAGGCTGTGTCTTCAAACACAAGCCTCTTTCCCAGTGATAATCAAAATCAGTTCAAAGCTAGCAATTATTTATCATAAGCAAATGGGAGAAATTCTGGAGGGCAGAAATAGTATCATCTTAGAAGTAAGGTTTCCAAGATGCTACTGGAATTATCTCTTCAGAAAGAAGAAGAACCACTGTAATGTCCTTCACTCCAGTCCCTCAGAGATACTGTGGATACTATGGTCAGTGATATTGAATGTTGCTAGGAGGGTTCCAATCCTCTAAGTCTCACAATTGCCACAAACAAGGCAATTTCTGTGTTGTGAAGGTCCCTTGGCGTCTTGAAATTTCTCATTGTGGAATTGTGATGGATATCCAGATAGCATTCTTTGAACAATAATAAAGGAATATGGGTAATTCAAATAACTGCATTGTTACATTTTTTGTGACAATTATTTAGTAATAATAATATTTCCTCAACTTCAGTTTAAGAAAAACCATATAATGTTTACCTTTAAATCCATATACTGAGTATCCTGGGGAAAAGTAATGATGGAATACCATAATTTAAAAGATTATTTGTATGTTACTTAATCCAAAGATGGATCCATAAAGGCATAGAGGTGATTTGATGTTTTAAAGAAAAAAGTATGATGAACTTAGTGACTCAGCAATGAAATTTTATATATAATGGCTTAAGTAAAAATATTTTTATATAAGCTAGTATCTATATTTCCAATTTTTTTCCAGAAATGTTCTCATTGCCAGGAACCAGGAGCCACCTTAGGCTGCTACAACAAAGGCTGCTCCTTCCGGTATCATTATCCATGTGCCATTGATGCAGGTAAAAAAAATGAAGTTACTGATATGAAGAGAGAGAGAGACTGAGACTGAGACTAAAAGTTGTTTGCTGCTAAAGTGACACAGAATGACTTACAAGGACAAAAATAAAGAACATAGTAGGTTATATAAAGAACATTGTATGTTATATAAGAAATTACAAATATTTATGAAAAATTGTTTATTTTAAGGTATTACTTAAAATAGAACAGCAAAGATTAAATGTGACAGTATTTCATACAGGGCTTCTTCCAGATACTTTTAAAGGCAGAACTTTAAGATTCTTATGTGCCTTTCCCCTTCTTCATAGTAAAAAGTGAGCTAAATTATACTTTTGTATTAGTATTTTAATCATAAGGACATTTGTCCTATCAGACATAAAACTGTATCCCAAAACTATATATGGATTTTTTAGATTCTTACCCAACTTGTATATATGATTGGAACCAGTGGTGGTCTTCAAATAATCTTACTACCAGTTTGCTGAAGATATAAATGCGTGCGCGCAGCTTCCGTGCATGTGCACCGCTTCGCCATGCAGTGCAGCTTCCACCATGCTGTGAAGCTCAACCAAGCAGCTTTCGGGGCCTGCTCCCCTCCATCTCTGCTCTCTGGGGCAGCGGTTTCTCTCCACTGCTGCTCTTGCTGGGAGAGCAGACTGCAATTTAGCAGCTGTGAGCCCTCTTTGGATCCTCTAAGTCCAATCTGGAAAGTGCTGTGGCACAGAGAAGCAGCAGCCGTGTTAAATGTTGTTTCTCTCAGCCGCAGCACTTTCCAGATGGGAAAGAGGACCCAAAGCGATGGCTGACAGCTGCTAAATTGCAGTCTGCTCTCCCAGAAAGAGCAGCAGCAGAGACAAGTCTTTGCTTCCCTGGAGAACACATGGAGCGTCTCCACGAGTGACCGAAGCTCAGCAAGGGATGGAAGAAGTGGCTGCAAGATCTATACTGCAGCGCTTTCTGGATGGATCTTCTTAAAGGTAAGAAGAACCATCCAGTTTGTTCCCAAACTGCTTCGATCCTCATGCGCCCCCCCACCGTGGCCCCTCAGCCTANNNGGGGGGGGGCATAGTTTGAGGCCAGAGGGGGGCAGCAGCATGCAGGCAGAGGTTCCGGGGCAAGGCCAGAGCCGGGGAATGGTGCTTCCCTTGACCCAGCCTAGGCAAAGGGCGATTGGGCAAAGGCGCCATGGCAAGGCCAGATCCGGGGAATGGCACGTCCCTGGGCCCCAACCTGAGGCGAAGGACAAGTGGGCGGCATGCTTACTTTTGGTGAGCAGAGCAGGCGAGGCACGGAGATTAGCTGGGCTACGTGCCAAAGGCAAGATATATAGGGTGGGGCGGGGTGGGTGCGGCCAGCTGGTGGTGCGATTTTCCTACTGATTATGAGAGCGCACTTCGCCTGCACGCGCACCGCTCAACTGCCCTCTGTGTCAGCGCTGGTGAGGTGAGCTGTTTTTTTAGCTCAGCTGAGGCACGGCAATCAGTTCTGCCACGTGAATCAGCTGAGCTAAAAAACAAAGGAAGGGAATATAGGAGAGGAAATGGCGGGAGCGGAGGGGGCCCAGCCACATTTGCCGGTTCTCTGAACAACTCAAAATTTCCATTACTGGTACGCCAGAACCGATCTGAACCGGCTGAATACCACCTCTGACTGGAACATTAATTAGTTGATGAAATCTAATCCGAATTGCTATCTGCATTAACTACTATATATTTATTAAGTTTATGTACTGCTTTTTCTCCAAGAGCCTGCAGTTTACATATCTCTCCTTCCAGTTTTATTCCCATAAAAACCCTCTGAGCTAGATTGGACTGAGAGACAGAAATTGGCCCAAGATCACTATTTCCACAACTGAAGTTGACTTAAACCTGAAACTCACCAATCCTAATTTTTCCACATCACAACCAGCATACTGAAATCTGGAATTAATGATACCCAAATTACTTTATTTGCAGAGAAGATTTAGTAGGATAATTGTGTTTTGAATATAGACAGTTACAATGAAGAGGAATTAAAATGTTTAATTATTTTAGAAATTTTGTTTGGAAAGCTGGTGTAGGAAGGAATGATGTTTAAACAGTAATTGGTTTTTCTAGAGTCTTAAACTGGCAAAGATATCTTTGCTTTGTAAAAAATTAGGAATGCTGTTTTGAAAATAGGTATTTTTAGACATTTCATGCTAGCCTGTAGCAGGTTTTTTACCTTGATTCATCATTAATTTAAACTTTTTCTACTGACTATTAATTATTACTCATTTATTAAAAAGTGAGAGCCTTTAATTCAAGCAAGTAATTGCTGCTAATTGGAAAATTATCATAGTTCTAGGGGAAAAAGGGTTTCCTAGAAAAGTTAAAAGTTTTTAAAGGAAAGTATTTATTAAAAGAAAAAATGTGTACTGAAATTGAAAACAATCAAGGTAGGAAAAAGGTTCCGATAATGGCTTGTTCACTGGCATTTTAAAAATGATATTTGAACTACAAAGACTGTTGAGCTAATTAGATTTATTTTATAATTGTCCCTGTTGGAAAGATACTTCAGTTTCCATCACTTTTTAAATTATAATAATATTCTGAGGAATTTAATAAATATTTTTAAAGATTTCAGTTCAGTGAAAACTGTCTTTATGTGTATGATACCATACTGCAAACTGTAGAATCATTTAGTATGTCTAAAATTATGTTTTGAAATTGGCTACCAACTGAAAAAAAATTTACATCAATAAACTACATTTTTTTCTTTTGCAATCTTTCTTTATATAGCCTTTTTTCTTTGTCAGGTTCATACTGACTTGTAACTTTTCCAAAAGATTCCAACAGCAGTAAGGTATAATTAAATCACATAATTATATGTGATATATCACATGCAGGTTTTTTTTAATCACCATGAAAATTGCCTGGTGGTTGTAAGGTTTTGCAAGGACTGTGTCCATTGGTGTCTAAAAGACTACTAGCATTAGATTCTCCTCAGCCCAGAGAACAGCTGGAAAAAATTATACCCAAATCCTTAAAGCTTGAACTGAAAGTGTATTTAGAGAAAAGAATGCCTAGGATATTCATTTTTATTGTTGCATGTATGAGCTTAGAACCTAACTATTAAAAAAACCCTCTGTCACAGCACTGGGGGGCGGGAGGGGGGAGATCTATTTGTAAAGTTCTGTTTGACCTAATGACGTATATTTAAAGGGGAGAGGTGAATTATTGTACAAGTTCACAATAATGCTTAGCAAAGTTTTTTAAAAGTTTAAATAGGCTGCAATGATTGGTTTTGTACATTAAAGTAAGTTATGGGTTAGTTCATGTACTATACCAAGCCAAAAATAAAATCAAACTGATTCAGAATTGTATATGAACCAGTCTAGTCAGTTACATATTGGTTAACACAATTAGCTTGAATGAATGCTTACCATGGTTTTAGAGATGCACATTTCCCCTCTAGATGTTAGTTTTTACTATGCTGCAGTCATTTTATAGGTGAAGTTTTCAATGCCATTGTTAACTATTCCTTTAAGATTTCTTAATGCAGGTTGTGAAATTGTTTGGTTCCATTTGATCTTACTCTCTGATATTTTGTATTTATCTTTTCTTCTAGATTGTTTACTAAATGAAGATAATTTCTCAGTGAGGTGCCCCAAGCACAAGGTAACTAAATTGTACTTGGTGTTGCCCTTTCTTGGATTCAGAATTAAATAGTGTTGCCTCATAATGCTGGCTAAAAATATACTTCCATAATGTTACTTGCATTTCGGTCTCCATATACAGTATTTTCTAAACAATAAGAATTTGAAAATGGAATTTGAATGGAATTACTTTTTTGGGGGGGGGGGGTTTTTTTGAACAAAACACTAAGCTTGGTTAATAATGTAATATAAATATATATACTTGGAATTTTTTTCCTTATCTCAGAAAATAGATTGGTTGAGGACCAGCTTTGTGTCATGGTGAATGAAATCTATAATATTATGAGAGAATTAACTTAATTGGCCAAGTTGAGAGCTTATGTATATGATTTAAAAACCATTTGACTTATATAATATTAACTCTTACAAAACTACCATTGTTATACAAAATCGATAATTTTCCAATAAGAATGGAATTTATGAAGCAACATTAGGATACTTCAGGGTAAAGTAGAATATACTGTAACATAGGTTTTCTTAAAACTTGTACAAAATTCATTTAATTATTGATGTTAGTGTTGAAAAAACACTTTCCGTTTGCAAATTTATATCATTTCACTGAGCAGTTCTAAAAATTTTACTCCGTACTTTAAGAACCAAATCTACATCATAATTCTATATATGAATTATTTGTTGCAGTAAGACTGCATTTTCTAATTTTGCAGTGTTTTGCTAAGTTATACAGGATACTCAATGTCTTATCTCCTAATATAGTAGCTTGTAAACTTGTGTCTTTGTTTATGCTAAAGATCTGATCAGAGTTTGAAATTTGCATTCATTTTCACTAATTTGTTTGAAAATGTTTGTTTAGCAATAGCAATAGCACTTAGCCCTATATACCGCTTCACTGCTTTCCAGCCCTCTCTAAGTGGTTT